>VZSG01000208.1:436608-455659 GCA_013398315.1 Nothoprocta pentlandii | reverse complement strand
GAGAAGAGAAGAGAAGAGAAGAGAAGAGAAGAGAAGAGAAGAGAAGAGAAGAGAAGAGAAGAGAAGAGAAGAGAAGAGAAGAGAAGAGCATTTCTTTAAATGCTACTAAATTCAAGTCAGGGAACAAAGGTGCTTTAAGGCAGTAAAAAACACAGAGAACACATCAAGAGCAGCTATGCAATACACATTATTTTGGCAGTGGCTGCAGGCCTTGGGAAGCATTCAATAGCCCAAACACAAACATCTATAGCTGTTTGATATGCCCCAGAACATCCAAGGAATCTGCATAGGCCTGACGGGTATGTCACAGACATTACAGAAAACCTGTGTCCTCCTAGAAGACAGCTGGAGATCAGGTGGGATAGACTGAGATGTCTCAAATGACAACAGATGCCAACGTTTAAGCAACTGAATCCTTTCAGTTTTCAGTATATCATCGTTGTATATGATAGAGACTGAATGACCATATGTATTGCCTTGTCACACACAATGCAGCTAGCATAAAACCTTTCTCTCTGACAGGAATCACCATCAATGATTTGTCTTTTAATCCACACTTAATAAATTATTAAGAAATAAAACCCCATGCATTAAAGAAGCTTCAGGATAGGTCCTGAGATAATATAAATTATTGCAACTGCACTGATTTCAACAGAATGACTCCTTGAGGATCTAACTTTTAATAGAGATTATATATGTCTTCTAAATTTCAGCTCTGGACTCAGGAGCACATGTTGCTTGGCACGGTGTGGCAGGAAGCGCTTGCCTTCATTGGGGGGTTCAGATAGTGTCCTTTATTCAGGAAGCACCACAGTGATTTGCCATTGCTCTTTCCAATCAAAAAAAATGTTAAAGAAAAAAGATACATATTTTTGAATTTGGTTTGGTAGCATCTGTCTGTGAACCATTGCATCATTTCAGGTAGTAACAGATTCAGATTCCTGAAGGGTCTTACTCCCCTTACTCCTTGGCTGTACCCCCATATTCCTGTGACTCCTGTCACAACGAGATGTAAAAGACAGCCGACATTGATTCAGGGAACAAAATATGGTACAGCGCTAACTTAGCAAATTAATTTATCCTTGGGCATATCTGTCTTGTCCCTTTTCCATTAAAAGACTGCAAAAGATTCATCGTAAAAATGAGCATCTTTTACAAAAGCATTGATTCTCCTTTCCTATCTGTAATACAAGTAAAGTGCTTGGTTTGAGAGAAATCTTCCCCACTTTTTTTTTTTGTTTGTTTTTTGTTTTTTCTCTTTTTGTAAAATGCTGAAGTAGTCCTTGGCTTTAATATTTCCAAATATTTCCCAGATCATGGCCTAGATTGCTCCCAAGGTCAGAGAAGGACAGGTGTGCTTAACACTGAATACTGCTACTAAACACTCAGGGATGAAATTCAGTCCATCTAATTTAGTCTGACTAGATAGCTTTTGGAGGTATCTACCTGTTCCCATTGCAGATCTAGAGAGTTCGAGCACAAGGATGGTGCATTATGTTAAAATATTTGGGCATATATTAAGTGTTAAAATTAATTGGAGTGGCTTCCATCCTAATATCTAAAACCTTTAAGTGCCTGTTGTACTTGTCACTAGGAAGTGTGACCCTTGGCTTCCTTTTAATTAATTTATTTATTTTTCTGAAAAAAATAAAAGTCAGGATCTTTTGCAATCCCTTTTCCCTCTTCCCTCCCTGCTCCTCTTCCTCCATTTTGTATCAAGAATGTTCTCTTTTGTTTTTCTTTTAGTGGTCAGCAAGATATTAGTGCTTTAACGTACTTCTGCCTCCTCTTCCCCATCCCAACTTTGTAACTAGGGAAAGCACTTCTGCAAGAAGTGTACCTTTTTATTGTTATATATGAAAAAGGAAGTGTAAGGGCAAAACATTATTGTTACTTTAGGAGAAAAAAATAATAATCATGTTTACTGAAATGACTGTCAGGCAATGGCAGCTGTCAGACCAGGTATGGTAGCACAGCAGAGATATCACATGGATTTATGTGCTGAAAGCCCATTCACTTTGACATTTAAAATCACACATTTCTGCAATATTTAGCTGGTTATAAACTATTTTAGACTGAATAGCTATTTTCAAAACAGCTACTAGCTATTTAAACTATTACACATTTTTTTTTCCTCTGCTTTCTGCAAAAAGTGGATTAGCTTGACCTAAGATTTAGTTCCTTTTTAAGGAAAGCTTTTGTTTAAGTAATTTGTTCTTGTTTATGTTTGGGAGCTCAGACATGAACTATGAGTCAAGATGAATTAAATGCCACTTGTCCATATGTGATACACAGAAGAATTGGGTCTGTCTCTGTCATTAGATCTCTAACACAGCTGTAGTGTATTACTCAGTGGAAGCCTTCAATCCTCTTTCCAGCACATGGGTAAGATAGAAGCTGCTACATCCCTTCAGGTTTTCCCAAAGTGTTTGTCAGTCTTTATATATACTTAGGATTCTCATTCAGCAAGAGGAAATAGCTGATCTGATGGCCAGATATACTCTGGTCTCCTAATTTGGAGAAGATGCAAATGTGTCCTCATACTTAGTATAGATTTATAGTAAAAGAGGAGACCTCTGTTTTTCTTCTTGGTATAGTACACAAGCCAATGGCCAGCATATATCCAGGAGAGAATTTCTAGATATAGATTTTTACCTCATTTGTTAGCATACATATATTTCAGATCACAATGTAAGAAAGAAAATAGTCAGTCGAGCCAGTATTTCCATTGCAGTGCAGATGGGCAAACTGTACTTCACTTCTATTGCACAGGTCAATACAGCTGGAGCAGAGGACGGAAAGAAATTGTGACAAAAAGCTTGCTTAAATTTCCCCCTCAGAGAAATGAAGAAGTAGGAATTAAACCATGGTTCCTAGATGTGTTTACTGGTTTTAAAACCCTGACAATGGTTTTAATATTTTATTTAATAAATAATTTTAATTTTATTTAGTAAATTATATTTTTGCTAAATAATAATAGTAAATAATAATAAATAATAATAAATAATAATAAATAATTTTTACTTTTTATAATAATTATTATAAATAATAGTAAAATTAGTTATTTTAAGTAAATAATAATAATAAAAATATTTTTAACTAAATAATTTTATTTAGTAAATAATAGGAAACGAGTCCTGTTAATGCAAATGCATTAGTGAAGTTGGATACATACTCTCAGTACATGAAAATCAGTGGCTCAACCTAAAACCTAATGCTTTTAAATGTGCCAATAATTGTTGAGATAACAAGCACTTTTGTAAGTCTTCTTCCCACATGAAAAAAAAAGGACTTGATTCACCAAAAAACTTTACTCAAGATTTATGGAGCCTTATTTGTGTGGGCATTGCATTACTGTAAAAAACTGTGGTCATGTGAGAGTGAAGCTAAATGAAGTTCCCTTGCAATACTTCTGACAGCTTGTCCTTTATTTCACTTCCTCCGCTGAATTACTTACTATCAAAGAGAGAGGCTACATAGGTTTTGGATACGATGATGATTTATCAATATGATCTGATTATGGTCATGATTTACTCAAACATAGTCTGAATCTACATTAAATAAGGAGATTTTCCTGACTACATCTTTAACTACATAATTTGATGTATGTATTTCTTTATCTTCTATGTCAGATATTCTTTGTGTCATAATAAAGGATATATAGTAAAAGATGAGCTTACTAAGTGGTAGGTGAAAAACAAAAATCAATGTAAGGTGGTTTTTTCATGAAATAGAGGAATTAACTTGTTTGTTACTCTTTCATCAAGATATACTCTAGATTTCTTTTTTTCTTTTTTTTTTTTTTTTCTGTTAAATAAGTTCTGTTCCTAATTTGAGAAACCATGCTTTGTGTTTCTGTCCCCTTAGTCTGGGTAAGAGAAACAGCTTCTTTAAATTCAACTGAAAACTGTGCTTAAATATCTATCTTTCATATCAACTGAAAATTGAAAAAATATGAACTGAAAAGAGATTAAAAATACACCAGAGACTTTTTCAATGAAAAGCTGATAAATACATAGGAACTGTAAAAAACATGAACCAAATGTCCAAAGATATGACACTAATCTGATTTTAAATTTATCTGATGAATTCTGGATAAATGAGAAATTCAAGCCTAATTCAATGTTTACATCCCCAGCTTTATTTTCTAGATTCTTCGTAATTGGATGACAATAATGAAACCTAGAAACACATGAACTTTTATATTAGAATGACTGGCTAAAATAAAAGTAAAATGTACATACACTCAGCAACGACAATTTTAAAAATATGTTTGAAATTATATATGCAATACATTTTTGCCTTCCGGCAAAATGCAGACTCTGGAGAATAGGAAGTAAGTCTTGGAGAAGTCTTTCCCTCAGTATAGCATGATCGGATTAAAGATCATATACACAATCTTGACATTCACAACTGCATGGGACCATGTGTGCTGAGGGAATTGGTGGACATCATTCCTATGCCATTCTTCTCCATCACTGAAAGGACATGGCGAACAGGAGAGGTGCCTAAGCCTGGAAAGAAGGACCTAGGGAACTACAGTGAGGCCAGTCAGCCAAGCTTAAATCTCAGAAAGGAGATGGGACATCTCATCCCAGATGCCATCTCCAAGTATGTAGAGGAAAAGAAGGTGATCAGTTAGATTCACCAAGGGGAAATTATGCTTAACCAAGCATAATTGCCTTCTGTGATGGAATGACTAGCTGAATAGATGAGGGGAAAGAGATGGATGTTACCTTGAATTCAGGAAGACTTTTCATACTATCTTCCATAACACCCTCATGGGCTCAGGAAATGCAGTCTAGATGTGCAGGCAGAGAGGGTTGTAGACTGAGAACTCACTGAAATGTAAAGCCCAGAAAGTTGTGCTCAGTGGTGAAAAGTCTAGCTGGAGGCCTACAGATGTATAGCTGTGTCCCCTAGGGGTTAATACAAGGTCTGGTATTGTTCAGCCTCTTCATCAATGACTTCCACTCCCAATAAGTATGAAGAAAATACAAAAGTGTGAGGAGTGGCTGGTACTCCAGAGGGCTGTGCCACCATTCAGAGGGGCTTCAACTGACTGGACTTCAGCAAGGCTTTTGACACTGTCCCTCACAGCTGTGTCATGGTGGATGACAAGTTGACCATGAGGCAGCAGTGTGCCCTGGTGGCCAAGAAGGCCAATGGGATCCTGGGGTGCATTAAGAAGAGCGTCTCCAGCAGGTCAAGAGAGGTGATCGTCCCCCTGTACACAGCCCTGGTAAGGCCACATCTGGAGTACTGTGTCCACTTCTAGGCTCCCCAGCACAAGAGGGATGTGGAGCTGCTGGAGAGAGTCCAGCACAGGGCTACGAGGATGATCAAGGGCCTGGAACATCTGCCCTATGAGCAAAGACTGGGGGAGCTGGGCCTGTTCAGCCTGGAGAAGAGAAGGCTGAGGGGGGACCTGATCAGTGTGTATAAATACCTCAAGGGAGGCAGTGAGGAGGAGGGGGCCCACCTCTTTTCAGTGGTGGCCAGCGACAGGACTAGAGGAAACGACCACAAGCAGAGGCACCAAAAGTTCCACAGGAACTTAAGGAAACACTTTTTGACAGTGAGGGTGACAGAGCCCTGGAACAGGCTGCCCAGAGATGTTGTGGAGTCTCCTTCTTCGGAGATCTTTAAAACCCGCTTGGACGCAGCCCTGTGCCACGTGCTCTAGGTGACCCTGTGTGAGCAGGGGGGTTGGATTAGATGACCTCTGAGGTCCCTTCCAACCTTAAGCATTCTATGATTCTATGATTCTATGAGAGGCAAACAGAGAGGAACCTCATGAAGTTCAACAAAAGGAAGTTCAGAGTCCTAGGAGGAATAACATCTGGCACCAGCACAGGATGAGGATTGACCTGCTGGAAAGCATCTCTGTGAGAAGGACTTGAGAGGCCTAGTGGACAACATGTTGACCATGAGCCAGCAATGTGTCTTTGTGGCCAAAAAGTCCAAAGATGGCAGTACGCAGAGCATTGCCAGCAGATGGAAGGAGTTAACTCTCCCCCTCTACCTAGCTCGGTGAAGCCACATCTGGAGTGCTGTGCCCCATTCTGGGCTCCCCAATAGAAGAGAGACAAGGAGGGCTACTGAGATGATGAAAAGAATTTAGTATCTTTCCTATGAAGAATGTGTGAGAGCTGGGCTTGTTCAGCCTGGATAGGACTGAGGAAGGAACTAGTCAATGTGTATGAATATCTGAAGAGAAGGTGAGAGAGGATGGGACCACACTCTTTTCAGTGGTTCTCAACAACAGAATGAGAGGCAGCAGGCACAAACTGAGACCCAGCAAGTTCCGTTTATGAAAAAGTTTATTTGCTGTGAGAGTGTCTGGGCACTGGCAAAGGTTGCCCAGAGAGGTTGTGGAGTCTCCTTCTTGGGACATTTAAAAGGCATCTCTATATAAACCTCAGAAATATACTTTAGGTGCCCCTGCAGGGTGGGTTTGGATGATTTTCAGAGGTCACAGAATCACACAGAGTCATAGAATGGTTGAGTTTGGAAGGGACTTCTAGAGATCATCTAGACAAATCCCCCTGCTCCAACAGGGACTCCTGCAGCACATGGCACCTGGTTGTGGACTTAAGTGGAATTAGACTTTCATTAGGGCCTAACATGACTTTATCACCCAAATGATGATCCCGTACTTGTAGTTACCAAAATCTCTTAGCATGTTAGAAAAATAATGTCAACTGTTTGGTCTAAATTACCAGAAAGAAAAAGATTTGAAATTATTTTCTTTCTAATATTTTGTACAGATCCTTGAACCCCTCAAGCCTCTTTTGATATATAATATATAGCATTGGACCTTTTTGTCCATCATTCAAGCAACATATCCATTCTCTTTTATTCTAATAACGGCGATAAAATACAAAAGGAGAGTGTTTGGAAATCAGTGTATACCATGGTTGCAAATCCTTCCTCAGAAAGAGATATTTAATAGACTAAATCCATCCCCATCCATTTCAGCAGATTTGCATGAAGAATTAATTTATCATTACATACCTAAATGGAGTTATTACTGGGCACTTAAAAATTTGTTTATCCATTTCAAAGTGAATAAATTCTCCAGTCAAAATTCATGCTGAGTGTAATTTAACTAAAGTGATTGGAATTTGCTAGGCGTAAATGTGGTCTCCTACTGTCGAAAATGTTCACTCTGTTACTCATCTGTTTTGTGAACTATATTTTAAGCCAATAATTAAAAATTCATGCAGTCATTTGTGGGTTAAAACAAGCAATGAAATAAAGAGTGATATAAGCAGCTCATTTAGTTCAAGGGAAAATAAAACACTTATTAATGCCTACAACATTCCCATTCATCTGCTTTATTTTTTTAAAGGATAGTTTTTCTGACCAGTTTAGTATTTTGTCAACAATAGTTACCAGATTCTTATGGAAGAGTTTTAAGCAGAGCACATATATAATAATATTCCCCTAGTGTAGATTTTTTCTGTTGATTGGTAGTTTAGAGATTTCCTAAGTCAGTGATCTATTTCCACGACTGTGATAGCCCCAATTGACATATCTTCCAGTTTGACTTCTCCTGTGTCCTATTTGAAGGCATTCCCTAACATAATCAAACCTGCTATGTGATTGCATTGCATTGCATTCCTTTTTACTGAACACAAACAGTGCAGCACAATACTGTTTTTAATCACAGCTCATGGGTTCAGGACAATGCTTATAGACATCTCTTGCAAGTCAGATGGTTGAATTGTACATCAGCTTTTTTTCTTAGTGAACACTTTAAGATAAACTGAGCAGTAAGGAAGATGGGTATGCGCTGGTAATTTTATATCATAAGTGAAATTAATATTTTATAATTAATGGGAAAAATTCATTGAGTTCCTTGAGTTGAAGAGGACATAGTATACATAGAAAAGAGCATATGGAATCTTGTCGTTGTGCAAGATGTTGTCAATGAACCTGAGCAAGTTTCATCTGGTGACAGTAATTTAAAAAACATAAAATGACATGTCTGCAGTTAGCATAAAGTATTTGAACTTCTTTTGTTCCTCATAAATTTTTGAGGTGCAGTAAGTAAGTGGAGCTTGTTGCCTATAATGCTGGTTATCGAATTCTGGCAAAGCAAGGATTGAGCATGCAATATGTTGATGTAAGCTCATAAGTGACTTTCATTTACTAAACTGACATACAGCCTTCAGAGTTTGGAGACTTCTCTAAAATCCTTTGTAAGATGGATGACTTGCTTTCAGATTCACTTAAGCAAAGATGTTTGGCTGTGTTTAATTTGCTAAAGTAATTTCCAGATGAGTAGTTTCCTCCAATTGTCCATTAACATTAAGTGAGATTAAGGGAGCTATTAAATACTGATTCTTTTACTCAGGAGATCTATGCCTAGACAGCTTTCCTGCTGATAGTTATGAGAACTCTTCTGTTTTACTTATACTTCGCATGCTAAATATGTAAAATTCTTCCAAAGAGGTAAAGCAGGTGGCTTTGCACTCATTAGAAGGAAATCTCATTTTGCTGTCCAGACTAGCTGTGGAACCAAAACAACATAAAATGTAGGCCCATCTCCCTGATAAATGCTGACAGAACCCTCTTGCCAAAAACATATCCATTTAAATCCAAAATATTGTATCTAGTTCTGTTCATATAGTTTTTATATCCAATGGGGAATTCTTTGGAGTGATCTCTGACAAGCTATCAGAGTATGATTAGTGATGAGTGAACTTCAAAAATATGGTTTGCTAAAGCATCTAAAATACTGCTTGTTTACCCATACTTCACTAAGCCTTTTTAGTCAGACCATCTTATAAGATCTGACATTCTCCTGAGATATTCAGTACTTGCAAATTCTGCCTGAGCTGTAAGTGCAAAATAGTAAAGAAATTTCTTAGTATAGGTGAGATAAATTTGGGTGAAAGTAATTTAGGCTAATGCCAAATTTATTAAGACCTCATCTTCTACTTTTGCGTTACACAAGATGTCTAAATCTTTACAAAGACCACAGGAAAACAAATATTAAAATGATAATTACTTTGAATATAAAGAACTAAGAATCTTGAGAATATTATTAAAAATTTTGGAACACCTTTATAGGTTGATTTTAGTAAATTACCAAGTAATTCATCAGACTTCTACAACTATGCCACTGAAAATACATTTCCAGCCACCTTTTTTTGTTTGTTTTCTTGTCTGGGGGAAAGCAGAGAGGACCAGGCCTGCAATAGGTAGGAAGGAAACAGATATGTCCCAAGCAAGAGGTGCAGAGATAGCACATTTGAGCCACAGGGTTTGTGGTCCCATAGGCCGGGAGGCTGCAGCTTGCACAGCTAGCGGTCCCCAGAGCTGACACCATTCTGCAGGAGCTGGGAGGGAGCCTGAAGGCAGAGGGAAGTACCTCTGCCCAAAGTTGTGGCGGATGTCTGGTATGCAGGAAAAGTGGATTAAGCGGGTGCCTCCTGCGATGCTGTAACCAGTAATTGCTGTGTAATGAAGCGTACAAGCTGCGGGAAGGGGCTCCCCTCTGCAGAGCTGGCAGGCTGCAGCTGCTGTTGCTCCGGAGCATTTCTCCAGAGCGCAAGGGATGCTTCCCAATCTGTCCAAGTTCCTGGCAAGCCCGAAAATTTTCATTTTATGTGTGACTTGTTTAGCTGCTGAGCCTCTTTTTGGAAAAACTGCACTGAGGTGCACTGCAATATGCCTTCCCTTGGTTTTCTGTCTGGAAGAAATGCCAGAAAGCGAGAGGCTTTTAAATCTCCCATACTGGCATGCAACTGAAGGGTTTCTATGTCTGCAGAGGCTTCTTTTCCTCCCATTTGAAGGAAGGGGTTCTGCTAGGTGTATGAATACTGGGCACTCCTCTACAGGCAAAATGAGGTACTCAGTTTTCCAAGGAGGAGAGTCAGACCTGAGATTTCTGCAGGAAACCAAGGTGTTTAGAATTGCTGCAACGGGTAGGTGACCCTGATCTTATTAAACACTAATCATTGCTGTCTGATATCAAATGGGACATAATGCTGCCCGACAGCATTTACCAAACATTTGGTCAGGATTACACCCCATCAGTCCCAGACGTGCAAGTTCACAAGCAGCCAGTCTATACCACAGCAAAGTGATGAGCAATGCATAAGGACAGTCTAATGTGACTGAGATAAAACTGCATCTGCATGAATTTCAGAATGAACAAACTTGCATAGTGTTGTGCATTTGGTGTGAAGAGGACTAATCACCTCAGCAGGGGAGAGCCAGACATGGTTCTTAATGCCATCCTTCTGAATGAGATTTTAAGGTGGATATAAGATTTTAAATGTGGAGAAAACCAAATCTGCTTTGATATTAACTTACTTGCAGAGATTGTTTTAAAATAATTGCAGTACTAGGATAGAGATGTTTGTTTGTTTGATTGTTTGTTTTTTTGTGGATTTTCTAAGTCTTTAATTCTGCACATAATAAAAAATCAAACTAAAAATCTTAGCAAACATAAATCTCAAGCTGCTTGGGACTTAATTTCTGAACCAAGGTTGATCCCAGCATTAAAAAATGCCCCTCCCTTCTATGTTTATTTTTTATGGGAATTGCAGGCCTTTCTGTCTTTTCCTGCCTGTTAACTGTAAGCATTTATATTCATTTTATTCTAGAGAGGATTTCCTGACTAACTATATTATCATTTTGGGGATGAACATGCTTGTGATGTTTCTAGTCTGTGATTAGCAAATCGTCAATACTTAGATTCTTTTGCACATTGATTCTCACTTTCGTTATATAAACATTAATAAATTATCCTTACTGTATTGATATTTAAGGCTCATTTGGGTGAACAGATTTTTCTTTCACAACAGATTTTTTAAGCAAAAAATCTACTTTTTTTATCTCATTGTACTCATTTACGCAACTGTAAGTATCCACTTAAAAAGAATGGATACAGTTATTCATAAAACCAAGAGGGAAATGATGTTTGCTTCCCACAAAAATTTCCAAGATTTTGAGAAATTTCCAGTTGCC
Source organism: Nothoprocta pentlandii (assembly GCA_013398315.1). Taxonomy (NCBI): domain Eukaryota; kingdom Metazoa; phylum Chordata; class Aves; order Tinamiformes; family Tinamidae; genus Nothoprocta; species Nothoprocta pentlandii. The sequence continues at coordinate 444,673 of VZSG01000208.1, read as the reverse complement.
AACCGAAAACATTTGAAAATATTTCTATAAAAAATAAGAACTAATTACACCAGATCACCTACTTTTGAATAATCTTAGTAATTCCTAAAATGACCTATGACAGATTTCCTGCTTCCACCCAAAAATAGGTAGTCTAAGAGGTGGAATTTCTCTACTTGGTATAAAGAATCTCTATACTGGTCTTGAAGCTGACTCCTTTTAAAAGAGGACTTCCTTTAGTATTTATCTTTCTCCACAGAATTGTCAATAGCCCATTATTTAGTATAATGGAATATCTTTGGTTCCTAATTAGCTCTTGCTGTTCCTATAAGCAGTTTTCAAGGCAGAGATATAATACCGTCACATCCTATGGGGAAAAAGCTGCTAGATAACAAAAGTGTTGCAGTAGAATTAATCGGGTGTACAGAAGACATGAGAAAATTTCAGAGAACAGAGCATTGTCATCTGGGGCATCATTTTGTTCTTCTTTGTACCAATGTAAATGTATTGGCTTCAAGGGAATAAACATAGCTTTAAATTATATTTATATCAGGGTCTTTAGTTCTGACTCTGCTAAAATACTATACTACATAAATTCATTTGTGTTATTCAAATTTCAAAGATAGAGATCATTAGATGTCCTGTTCTTCAGATAAAATGATTGCTATTACAAAGGAATAAATAGAAGTGAAAAGCAAGATTACATGCAAGATTATCTGTTTGAAAAGGAAAGAAAAAGAAGCAGAGGAGCCTACAGTGACTGATTGTGATAAACTTCTGCATTATCTTTATTTAGTCAGCTAAACCTCCACCACTCCTGCACACTTTAGTTAAGTGCTAGTTCTTCAGGTTGAAAGGCACTTCCTGATCCTTCAGAAGTGATAGAGAATAGGACACAGTTATTCATTTAAAAATGTGCTGACTTCTGTAACATGATCCTCTGATCACTGTGGAATTTGAATTATTTTTAAATGTTGTCTTTTCATGCTCAACTTGAATTCATTAGGATTACTTACGTGAATTTTGCTACTGGTTTGTAAGAGGGGAGCTGTGAAGACATTTGATCTTAAAAAAATCTCTTCTTCACTTGTATTTTAATCAACTTCCTCTAACAACATGGAAATTACAGAACTGAGATTCTGTCTATGTCAGCTCAGCCAACAAAGATATATTATTAAGGAAAAAAAAATAATTTCAGTATTGTTAAACATTTTTTTCTGATGATGATATGATCCCGATATTTACTATTTTCGGTGATTAAGTACTTTCTCATACAAAGTTATGCAAATAATATTAAAACAATGAACTTTTAAAGTATCTATACTCAATCTTGTGAACACTTATGTACACTTATGTACATCAAACTTGATGGTTCTTGCTGACAGAATTATACAATGAATAGATGAAAGGAATGCAATAGAGGTCATATGTTTGGAATTCAGTACAGCATATGTTCTGGTGCCTCATGACATATTACAATGAAAAGTTATTTACAGTTTGACTTTAAAAGAAATTGCAGCATATATGAATTAACATTCCTTTAAAAAGTCTTCACACTCCCCAATGGGATTTCCTGTTTTCTATTGTTTGTATTTATACATTTGCACAAATTATGAAACCTTTTTTTGTGAAATCTAGATATCTTATTTTGATACATTCTTGTCTTTATGCTAGATAGAGAGCAAAAGCAGCAAAAAAAAAAAAAAAGAACAGTTTTGCTATTGTCTAAGAGGATTTATAAGATTATCAGAAATTTCAAAGATCCAGTGTCTCTACAGCTTTTAAGCGTCAATACTGCTATACTGCTGGGTATTGTGCAAGTGCCAGGATCATGTGGGAAAAGGGATATTTCAGATTCTGCTTAGACCAATCTGTCAGTGCTTCTTTCACTATTGAATATAGCCAGATTCTCATAATTTGGAATTTTTTTTTAAATATTCAGTGTTAAAATGTACTATTTTTCTATGTCATTGAAAAGTAAAGGAAAAAAAACTTAAAATTTTGTTGATTCTACTACTTTTCCCTTCCATTCTTTGTTATTTACTTGTCCTTCATTTCTTTGGGTTCCTTTGAATTTTCATTGAAATATCAAAGAAGTTAAAATGAAATATTATGAATCATTTCGATAATGCTTTATTTATTTATAATATTTAAAAAAATATTTATAGAAATGCCTTAAAGTAAAAAACAAAACCAATCCTTTTACAAGCATATTCCAATAGTTCTTTGAGAAATTATTTTATTGTCAGCCGATGAGATCACATGTTGTCAGTTGTTTATAAATAAATATGCTGTTTATAAATAAATATGCTGGCTCAGGCCAAGGTCCATCTAGTCCATCAATCTGTCTCAAATCATCAGCTACACTGGATGCTTAGGGAGGTATCTGATGACAAGGCAGATATATAATCATGCATTTTCAAAACTTCCTCTCATCTAACACAATTTATGGATCCCTTAGTGAGAGGTAATTCATTATATTTAAAATTATATCTTCCAATTTCCAAATTTTTAAAACCAGATCTTCAAATTTCAGTATAATTCAGTATACATAGAAGTCTGTGAAAATGACTAACTATGCAATGAAAGTTTAAAGGAACAGGACTGTATTTTTCAGTGCTATATTTACTAGATGATTTAGATAGTAATATTGCAGAAAAGAAAAATGTTCTTTTTTTTTTTTTTTTTTTTAGAACTACTACCTGGCTAAATAATTCTATTCATAGGTATAGGTCTCTCCATGTTAAAAAAGGCTTTCTACTAAGGAAGCAATGAACACATATGAGTTCTCTTTATAATAAGATGTTACTGCTTTTGTATATATATAAACTGACAGTTCAATTTGGCTATTGGTTACAACTCTTTTTTGTTTTAATTATCACATGGATATCTGTAAAGTTCTGTGACATTTTCTGACCCCAGAAGCACAATAAATACTGGAAAAAAAATCTCTTATGCCAAAAATCAAGCAATCAAATGTACACTTTGATTAAAACCTCTGTAAGTGTCAAGTAAAATGTAAGGACCTTTCCAATTTTTATTAGATATTGGACTCTTTTGTCAGCTGGTATAAATCAGTCAACTTCAATTTATGTTAATAGAACTAGGCTGACTTGTAACAGTTGAAGAACTTGCTCTTTCAGCTTCAGCATGCAAAAGTATCTGTGTTAAGTCAATCAAAATTTTTTTCTATGACAAATGATGAAGGTATGATAGGAACTTGATGGCAGGGAGTTGTGTTATAGTGTATTTTAAAATTCAAGGTCAAAGGTGTATATCCAACTCAAATCACAGTGACTGTAGTTTGAACATCCAGACATTTCTTTTGGAAGAAGCAATAAAAATCAGAAAAGAAACTGGATTTTCTTTTCTGTAAAAATTTTAAATAATTTGAGACTGTCTGACCAGGTATATACTATTTGATTACCTACCAGAGCTGTCACAAGTAAGTGATAGCTCACTACATTTTTTAGTGGAAAAGTTGTCACATAAAAATGTCACTCCAATGTTTAGTCTTGTCATCACTCCCAGTAAAGAGACCAAGGTTTAAACAAATCACAGACATTAAGTACTCCTCTATCGTGCCAGTTCGTCCAAGTTAGAGCTGAAAAAGCATTGACTAAATGCAGATATTCCTAAAAGAAGTTTATTTTGCAATTTAGCTATTTAGAATGGGATCCATCTCACCGGATAGCAGCCTTTAACTCCTAGCTGTCTGGTCCTGTACACTAAGTGGAACAGTCTGGCCTCTTTGAGGTGATTTACCACCCATGCCTAGGGTGCAATAGATTTTTAGGATGGAATGAATCTCCCTCCAGTGGATTTCATGTTTATCCTTGACTATAAGAGTCTAGACAAGTGCCTAAGCCTGCCCAGCCATTTCTCGTTGACTAGGCAAGTGGAGAAAAAAAAAAAAAAAAAAAAAAAAAAAAAAAGGAGGTTTTTCTAAGCAGAACTCATCACAGCAGTGGAGAAAATATATATACTTCTCACAAAGATGTCATCAATCACCAGGAGATCACCAATAACCATCACTGCCACCTTTTGGAAGACTGGCCACTGAGCAGATGCAAAGTCAGTGAGCTGACAAAGGGCAGACTACATGGGCTTGGTGGTTTACCAGGACAAGGGTAACATTAGGAATCCCAGGTGAGTTCCCTGACCTGATAGTGCATTCTGTATGAAATCGTGAAAAATAGAACTTTGGAATTAAAAAAAAAAAAAAAAAATGTGGTTCCTGAGTTTCCCGCACTGGCAGTCCCACGGTTCTATATGCTTAGTTAAATGGAATTTGGAACCAGATCCTCTCTGGAGCCCAACCTGTTATGTGGTTCTAATGCCATTACTTACTGCAATGTGAGGAGCTGACATATTTCTATCACACAGGCATAAAAAGAAAAAAAAAAGTAAATCTTTTTGAAATAATATCTTTAGTTTGAAATAAAAACCTATAGTGCTTGTACTTTGGGGAGAGAGAGAGCAGTTCATTAACAGCAGTTGTTATGTGGAGCATGTGAAATTTTTTTAATGCTGTTTTCTTCTTCTGGGCAAAAGGATCTACTAGCACCTCCCACTACCTCCCCCCTTGTCTGTTAGCAGCATTCCAAATGGGTTTAATGTTTATATGGATGGTAATAGTTTATTGCTAGATTCTAAATATGTTACATAAAACATGTGTTCTGATTTTCAGTTGATCATGCTGTACCAGAGGGGAGGAAATGCAATTAAAATAAAAACGACACACTAACTGGTATTTCTGAAGGCAGTTTTTAGAATTTAAATTGTGACCCCAGTGTAGACCATAAATATAAAATTCATATGTGCTCTGCTTCCTGCATATAATTACCTATCACAAGGTTCATAGTTTGAATGAAATTCTTTATGAAGCAAGAAATAGTATAATAGCATTTTCTGGCTTAGTGCCCTACAGGATACATCAAGCAAAGATACTTTTTCTAATTTTAAAGCGAAATAAAAACACATGTAACATATGCACTTTTGATGCTGTAATCCTATCAGAATATGTTTGTTTTTATTAAATTTTCCTCATTGAATGCTTCCTTTTCTCAATCCATTTAGGGGTGACACTGCGTTCCACATGAGTTTAATACTTACGTGAGAAATCTCAAAGATCTTTCAGATCCTTTCCTTTCTCTCTTCTCTTGGCACAAATCCTGAATAAACAGGATTTGGGTAGGTAAATTGTGCAAGGGTTAAGGACAGGCAGGGGAAAAGGATTCATCCTGCCTACCTGTAGGCAAGCAATATGGGTCTTCCTAATGCAGCCTTTGGACTCTCTTAATTTCCTGACCCATTGTGCTGCAGGTTTGGATCATGGCATGTGTCCAAGCATGGATTCATCTCTCCATCCTAAGAGTCATTTCCAGTGGGTGCCACATTTCTGTTTATCTCTGAACATCTGTGGCTCTCCACCCTTTAAGGCCATTTTTCAGGGCACTTTGCTGCTTCACTTCTGATAATGAACCTCAGAGGTCTATGCACCAATGTGAATATCAACCTTGGGATTTGAAAAGCGTGACTGAATGCAACACTCATGCTCTTCTTTGTTTAGAAAAACATGGGTTAAGCTGATCAATGTGATTATTTACTCACTTGCAGAAAATAAATTAGTTTTGTTCTGAAGAACTCCTCTATAATTTCATGCTTTAGCGCTTCCCAAGAGATATTTGATTGCCAACAGCCATGTATTAGAAAGGTCTTTCTCTATCTTTCTCACTAAGGAACCTCACTGTTTGCTACATTATTTGTTTGTGTTGGTCCTTTCCACACCTCCCAATGCTACTCTCACTTGAGTGCTGTGATCTGGTGACTACTACAGTCTTTATTGTGGAAGCAGGGAAGCTGATTGTAGAGCATTTACAAACCAAAAAAATTTCTTTCTGTATTCGGTCACAGTTTTCTCTTGAAATGCTTTTGACTGTGTAACATTAATGATTATATAATTTGTAATGGTTTATAAGTTATATAACCATATAATCATTACATAAGTGGTTAATGACTATGTATATGAACATGCTGGAAAAATGTTAATGTTGAAATGTTGATGTAGATGTTGAAGAAAATATTTCCTCTACACTTTTGTCATGAAAGTGTGCCTTTAAAAACTTTAAAATATGTGCAGCTTTCTTTTTATATTACTGGCATGAATAGATGCTTATGAACACATTAAAGTCATTAAAGAATGAACAAGTTTAACAGTCTGTGGCAAACAATGAAATCTTACATACACTACACACTATTTCTACGTTCATAATGTTTTTGAAGTTTGACCCAGGCATTTTGCATAAAACACCTTCATTTATAACAATAATTAACACAGTGTTAGTCACATGTCATAATATTTCGTTGCATGGTACATGCTCAGGGCTACGTACTGCTATTATGTGCACATGACCATCATGCAAGGAAATGCAGCAAAAAATGAGAAGGTTATGGAAGATTTGTAGGGATGGTATCCTACAAAGCTGTCAATGACAGTTCTTTCGGTTATCCGACCATTGCAGAATGATGACTAAAAAATAGGAGGAAATTTGTTTAGGGAACAGTGAGATGCCAGTATTTCTAAAATCAGTGCAACAAATGGGCTCCATGGCTCAGCTCAGTTGCTTGAATATAGCTATCTAGTACCATTTCTAATGGTACATTTCTTTTTTTTTTATGTTTACACTTCTCAGTGCCATGGTCACTGATGATAGCTGAACAATACTTCCATTTATTTAATTTTTTCTTGTCTGTCCTTCTAACTTTAGCACTTCTGTTGCCATCAAGTGCATTTTGCAGATTTTCATAAATTTCTTTTGCTTCATCAGGAACATGCATGCTCTATCACCATCATCAAACTAAGATGCATGTGACATAAAAGGATTACATTAAGGTATGCAAGTGATCATTTGTAGGTCTTGTGTCTTTCAGTAATAGTAATGGAATTGCGTTTATTTCTTGCTTTCTAGATGCAGATGGCACAGCCGACACCGTCTTGTTCTTGTATGATCATCATGCCTAACAATGACTGCCATTGTTAGACCTTTGTTAACAGATAACTAGTGCAGATCAGTGTTTGTGAGACATTAAAACATAAGCACATACACTCCTTCATTTTCCTACTTTTACTGGTAGCTTTTATACTATCTGAAAGGAAAGATTTGTGTTAATCTCTTCCAATGCTGAATGAAATCATGGTACTTACATTGAAGAAGTAAATCTTTCTCTTACCTTAATCCCTCTGCTTGGTTTATTGGTTAGAAAACTACTACAGTTCTATTCACTGAAATCATCTTTCTCAGTTTATTCTTCTGCAGATACGTAGTTTTTTCTTTTCAAATGTGAGAACTAAACAAATCTGCTGCTTCTGCTCTAGGCACCTTTGAAAGTTTTCATTTGGATTAAGAACATTTGAGACTAATCAATCCACAGAAGACAGGCCAGGCACTCATCATATCAGACTGTTGCCATTAGTTTTCATTTCAGTTTTTCAGATATCTGTATTAACCACTCCAGCAAGAACCAAGTTCAACTATATGGCACAATTCTTTTCTATGGCTGTCTTAGTTTTTTATCCATGTATTATTTTCATTTGTTTGAGTGATGCAAAGTTGCTTATATTTTGGCAACTTCTGTCCAGAGGGGCCATTAATAAAGACAAACATTCTTCATTCAGTGAATGTAATAATGTCTGGAGGTTTCCAAGTGTTGTGGAGTGATCCTAGGCTTTCCAGCCATGGAGGTATCAGTTGAAAAAGACCTTATCTCCCCCAGGGAGGAAACCTGCGATCCATTTGTGCGTTCTTTGTTGGTGATAAAAAGATTACAAATGGCCTGTTAATATTTCAAGATTATTCTGAATTACTGATTAGCATGGTAAATTTCAAAACATTAAAACAAATGAAGACATACTTTTTAACTATATTTCTTTTAATACTCAGAGCTTCTAGGGAAGTTAGTTATAAAAGACCAAAGGTCAGCCGATTGGTTCCAGTCTGGAAGTTTAGATTGGAGAATTTCTTTAGAGCTGCTTTGGATCAGGAACAATTGGAAAGAGCAACAAGCTTTTTTTCTTCTTCTTCTT
>VZSG01000208.1:407083-436538 GCA_013398315.1 Nothoprocta pentlandii | reverse complement strand
AAGAAGTGGCAATAATAAAACAAGAGATCCTCACTCCCTGCAATGAGATAATTTGCATCCATAATGTTTGGATTTGTCTTTTCCTATTTCTCAGAAAAGATAAAATAGCAGGGTGTCGTACTGAGATTCAAAATCATTAAGACTTCATTAAAAATATACTAAAGCACATTTACTAGTATGTGATGTAATTTAATTATAAATAATTAAAAGCTAAATGACAGCTGTCAAAAATACTTCTTATTACATTCACTTAATTTTTTAAATTATAAGCATAAAACCTTCGATGTCAATGAAGGAATTTCATTTTATTCCATAAAATACATATGAAATAAATAATCTTTGTTAACCCTAATGGTGAATAATGTGGAACCTTTTTCAGTACTAAACATTCATATCCCAGACTGATACATGGTGAATAGATTTCATTTATGAAAGGAATTGGGATTTGTTACATAACATGCTGTAATTTTTTAATTTTTTTTTTTGTGATTTTGCTCAGTAGTTTACTGTCTGTTTAGTTCATTAAAATAGCACTTTAGACGTGAAATTGGATCAACTAGAAAGACCCCAATCAACTGACTTAGATGTTCATTCAATAAAGAATTAGCTTATCTTCTCCATAGCAATTGCTGATCCTTTCACCTCTGTTATTCTGTTGCTTCTCCAGACTTCTAGGATAATATTCCAGCTGACAGGGAAAATATATATCATGTGCGTTAAGCTCCCATTTAATCTATCTGTTGATCCTGTTGGCAAGTAATATTACTTGTCTCCACCCTAAATCAAAATTATTTGTCACTAATTATTCCCTTTATATCTCTTTTTCATCTCACCAGCCTGCTAGCATGGCTCTATTTGGATGTATTCATCACCCTTTTTCAACTTAGCTTCCTTAACCTCTGGCAAAAGAACACTTAACCGTATTAGGAGTCAGGTTCTTTCTCCCTTCTCCTCCGCCCTTCTAAAGTCTAACTGCAACACCACAATATAGTTTCTTTGTCTTGATTCTCTTGCTATCTCCTACATGCATAATAAACTCAAAGGAGTTTATTATTATTACAGTGCTTGTTGTCAGAACCCCTTCTTCTGTCTCTTGAAGTGCCTCCCACGGTCATTGCTGACTCCAGGGCCCCTTCTTGTCAGTTTTTACGTTAATGACATTCCCAGTGTACCTGAAATCTGAAATATTTATGTTTGCAGATGACAATGTTCCTCTGTTTGCCACTAATGTCTCCCTCTCTCCTTTGAAAACATATATGTGATCAAGTAGCTTAACAATATTCCGTACCTTTCTCCTTTCTGCCCCTCCCTCCTGATAGAAATGTGGCTATACTCTTTTTCTGCTCACAAATTAGTTACCCTTTCATGCTGCACAAACTTTGCAGTTTTAGAAAAGTAGCTTAGCTGCTTCTTTAATAAGATACAAATGTCTCATGCCTACAGGGCAAGGTCACGGTTGAGGCCTGTTGGCTCAGCTGTACCAGAAGGGAGTTGCTCACCTTTGACTTCCTGGCATGCTTTGTTTTTCAGAATGGGTATGCATGCATATGTATGAAAACATATGCAAATATGTCTACACATATATACACACACACACACATAATATATATACACACACACATGTATATATATACACATACACACACATTTCCATGCTTCTTTCTTGACCCTGGACAGAGAATCCATCCCTTCTATGACTACTGTGTTCATGGGGAGTGAGGGGGAAAAACCTTCTTGTCAAAGATTATGACTACTTCAAAGAAATGGAGTCCTAATATGTATAAATTATGAAGTACATTTGGATAAGCTATGCAAATTAATGTTAACTTTGGGAATACTGTGAGTAGACAGAAAGAAGGGGTAGAGATGGTTGAGGAAAAATGGATACATATTAAAACACAGGAAGTTCCATCTCCATATGAGGAAGAACTTATTCACTGTGGAGGTGCAGAGCCCTGGAACAGGCTGCCCGGGGAGGTTGTGGAGTCTCCTTCTCTGGAGGTCTTCCAAACCCGCCTGGTTTTGTGCCACACGCTCTGGGTGTCCCTTCTGGAGCAGGGGGGTTGGACTAGATGATCTCTAGAGGTCCCTTCCAACCATTCTGTGATTCTGTGAAAATGAACTAGTGGCGGCGGGGGGGGGGAAGAAAATCAGGGTTTTTTGTAGCCATCAAGAAAAAAAAAAAAATTGCTAAAGTAAATGTATTTTTCCTGGGAAAATAAAAAGAAGGTTCAGCCAAAATGGGGACAAAGCTACATCCATTAAAAATAAGTATTGTAAAGGATGGCTCAGGGAAGTGATAATTCATCTCTAATTCACCAGTTCGTTGGGAGGAACCCAATGTCCTTCACACCAGTAACTGGATTATTGTATGGAGATCTGAATGGAAGTGAGCACCAGGTTAGAACTTTCCATTATTTTCATGGCTGCTCCTTTGTACCTTCAGGGAAGATGCACTATAGTCATAGTGTCAACACTGTGAGAAGGAGAAAAAAAAAATCAGCTGTGAGAATGAGCATGAGAAAAAAAGGTAGCTGTGATGCCAAGAGAGAAGGCTCTTATTGTTGATGTGAAATTGAAATACCCTGAAGACTACAGAATGCGCAACAGTGAGAGGTCTCACATCCCCTTCTCATCTCTCATTCCCAAACTCTGGACTTCTAGAGAGATGGGAACATAGTGATTTTTTAGCCCTATATGCTTAGTGTGGTTTTGTTTTCTGAGATGTAGTTTCTGTAAAATATTTCCTGACAGTTCAAAAAAAATTGCTTGGCAGGCTGGATAGAGCTCATCAAGTAACATGGAAGGTCTACTCGGAAGAGTGTAATCCTATACAGATACCGAAGTTATCTCAAATATCAACAGCTATCTCACTACATGAAGGCAGCGGACTCCTAGTGAATGCATCCTCCTACTCTAGTTAACCTGGTTGGAACAATCCAGTAGTGTGAACACTGCTTCTGCTTCTCTGTAGATCTATGCAGAGTCAAAGTCAAAGATGTAATATTAACTCCGGACTGCAGAATTTCAATCCCCAAGCTGAGAAGAAATGAGATATTACTGGAACCAAGGAGTGAGTTGAGAGACAACTCATCCTTAATGCAGCCTGAAAATGGAATTGATGTGGCCATTCATTTTGCTTCACTTGTAAAAACATCTTTGCTTTTCCCATAGAGGCTTTTGCTGCACCTGACACTTGTCTCCCAGTTAAGGAAACGGCAGACTCAAACCTTCAGTAGGGGTTCTGTTTCTTCTTCTGGGACAGAAGTATAGGATTTGTTCCTGTGTCTCTAAAGTTCTCTTTAGAGTTAGTTGTTATCTAAAGGAAATCACTAATCTGCTGGTGGGAAAAAAAACAGGCATAAGTGCCAAAGCAGGGCAATAACATGCATCTCTGCATCTTCTTTATGGAGCTGATTGTTTTGGGAAGAAAGATCATACACAAGAGCATAATTACCCTGCAATATCCCAGCTATCATATGTATCTCAGACTTAGATCAATGTTTGATGTTCTTTTTAACTCTTCTGTGCTTTTGGATATTCAGATGACCAACCAGCCAACAATTGTGTCTGCAGTTCTAAAAGGTTGTGCTCCTTCTAGTTCAACACAGATCTGATCATAGAGGTCAATGAATGCATTTGTAATGTTAAGGTCTGGTTCTTGAACTCATTATATCTTGGAATACAGCAGTTTTTCCTGAACATGGTCCAACTAGTACAAAACAAAGTTGCCTACTTGGCAAGAGGATCTCTATGAACGCACTTTCTCTGGATACCCTCCACAACCTGAGTCAGAGATGGACAGAAGAACAGACTCAGAAAGAGTATGTACTCTCTACAATCCTCGTTGTGAAATGCATTTAGAATCACATAGTTATTTTCTGAAGTATATAGGAGTCAACGCTTTTCTGTTGGCTTTCTTATGGCTACTTCTACAAAGCACCAGTTAACAGACAAAATAACGCAGCATGATTGTATTTACACTGCTTAACGCTAGCTGTCTGTCTATAGTACAGTGGTTGTGTTCCCACTGTATGGCCCTTAACTTTATAACCTCAGACCCAGTAAATCATATTATTCTGTGGAATTTTTCAATTCAAAGTATTTGAGATAGGGTAAAAGTATGTGATGTATCTCACTAAATTGGTGTTTTTATAATGTAAGACTGAAGGTATAGGTTGTACATCCGTGATGTGACATGGAGAAATGTGCACATTGCAGAGTGCAAAGCCTCCTGGAACTCTGTAAATGAGCTATGGGGTTGGAGAGAGGAAAACTGATGCAGTTTAACACATCTTTCCTTTTGGGAGCTGTTTTGATGTGAATTATCTTTCAGTCCATCCTCAGCTTTTGTCCTGAGAGGAAGTTCGTGTCACTGGTAACAGAGCCAAAGAGTGACCTAACAATTAAGTGATGTGGAAGGAGAAGACTAGACTGCTTTCTGAGAGAAGTGTGCTTTTTGACGCTAATTTATTTAGAAGGAGAGATATAGCCAAAATAATTTAAATCTTCCACCCTAGATTGATTAAATTATAGAAATCCTGATGGATATGGCAGGTTACAGGCATTAGATTACATCATACTAAAAGAACTACCATGTTGACCCATGGCTCAGAGAGATTGTACGTAACTAAATATAGAATGAGATGAGTCTAATGTAACTGTGAGCATGTGTTATTGTGATGTTTGTAAGACAGATTTGCCAAGCATGATGATAACTTTATAAATGTCATGTCTTGGGATTGCTACAATGTTTAAATAGGAGAATAGAATTAAGGAAGAAAGAATAGAGAGATATATTCAATCAACCCCAGACTTCTGAAACACATGCAATCAAAAATATGGAAAGAGTGCACTTCAGAACAAAGATTCAGCATGCTGGCTGCATCTGAAAAAGGTTCCATTTTACATAGAATTTGTAATGTAAGACCCTGTCTTTGTGTACAGCCTTTAGAATTGTAAATATTCTATATTCAGCTATACTCAGACCATCAATTTTCTCAATTAGTCTATATCCAGTTTCTGATAACCCTGTATTACAAAATTTGACCTGGCCACACACAATCTATTTTATGTAAGAGTACATAAGGTTGTATATACTTACTGGTATGCATCTAGCTAGACATATATGTTAAAATCTAAAGTTAGATGAGCTAAATCATGTGGTATGCATACAACTCCATACTGCTAATTCATCAGTGTTTCCATAAGAAAAAAAATAGGCATTGAACAGAGACACTGAATTTCTAGTCAGGGCTTTTGGGGATATATAAAACCTATACACTCTCCATCATGGATAGGAAAATTTACAGAATACTTAAGGTCAACTTATAATTTTAATCTTTGTTTGTCCTGCAGATATGTTATCCAAAAGCCATTGCTACCATTTTCAACCACTTCTGAAATTCTAGCTAGATATGTTATAGTTCTTCCTGTCCTTTCTTCTCTTTTCCTAACATGGTGAAAGGTGTTATTTTCAACTGCTAAGTTTCAACTGCTAGGTTGTAAATAATTGAATTTCAGAAAATACTTTAGTGGCTATTAAATAATTGCAGCACCTTATCATAATTGTGATCCTTTTCCCTAAATGTTTGCTTTGAAGTAGTTTCAGCCTCTGCTTCATAGATGGATTTTAATCTTGGCTTTTACCCGTATATATTTACCTGAAGCTGTCAAATAATAAGCATGTTGGTTTATTAGCTACTCTGCTAACTCAATTAAGCTGATAAATGTAGTCTTCAAACAATAAAAACAAGTCAAAAAGCATTTTAGCTAAGATATGATTTGGTCCTGTTCAATCAAGTATATAGTTACCTATATACATTTGAATGTACGCACTGTTGCTAATACAAGAAGTGCAAAATGAAGATCAATGGGGTTTTCAAACAGCTAACAGGCAACAGCATAAATGAGCAGCATAAGCTTAGGTCCAACATTTCTGGGGTGACAGTATGGGCTTAAAAATGGAAAGAGAATTTTCATGGGAAAGAAGAAAGAGAGAGAGAGAGAGAGAGAGAGAGAGAGAGAGAGAGAGAGAGAGCACAAACATATTCTATACTGGAGGTCTTGAGAGAAAGAAATAGGAAATTTTAAAAATTCCTTTTCTTATGGAATCTTAGAGAATCTCCTAAAAGTCTCAGTGTTCTGCTTTGATCACAGCGTAAATTCATGCTGCTAAGCTTAGTTGTAAAGAGACATGTGTAACACATGTATATCTGGATTGGATAGGCATTTGCTGCTCTGTGGGAGAAAAGCACAAAGAAGCAGACCAGAAATGATGATATATTAGAAAACATTATATTATGGGACTCTTAAAATCCCCTTCCAACTCAAGTGTTAGCTTATTTGCTCACATAAAGTCAAAATTTGTCATGGCTATGATTTTCAGTTTGACTTCCAAACATAGAACTTTTATATATACACATAGAGGTTGGACCCTTTATCTTCTTTGCTTTTGATTTTCTCTATATCTATCTAAACTTTTGCTTGCCATGCTTTTTTATTATGCATATTGATGTAGAATAATTACCTCTAAAATGAGAATGCTATACGGAACTCAATACTGTCAATCCATCTAGAAATATTATGATGTTGCTCATGAACAGCATCCAGGGCTTTGGGGTGGGATCTTTTTGATGTCCAGTTAGCTTGGAGCAGAGGCAGAGATAGAGAAGTCTATCTGTTGTTGCTGACTTAGTACAATGAAATGATAAGAAAAATGAAATTGGCATAAAGAAAAAAAAAAGCAGTATAGGAGAGAAATGTAAAAGATGCCTAGACAGCTTTACTTTACTTAGTATGAATGACTGGTAGGTTGCAGTTCAGCTAGTTTTTGGACATCTGGGCTGGAGAGAAAAATCTGGGAGAAAAATAGTGGACATTTTAAAGTAAATATAGTATTCAATTTAACTCTGTAGACCTGGAAGCATTTAAATTTGCAGAGCATGCATAAAAAAAAAAAAAAAAAAGGGTTAAATGCAGTTCTTATAGGTTGGAACACAGTATGAGTTTACATTTTCCCTATTATTTTCTCACAGAACAATTTCATGTGTAGCATTAATTGCAAAATGCTGAGTCACATTTTTCCTAACTGAAATTTTAGGAAGCTTGTTTTTGCAACTACTAGCAGTGTTTGCCTAAAAGAACAAAACCATAGCCATAAAGCATTCCATTTCCTAGATGAAAAAGAGACTTAGAGACCTAGAGACTTAAAGACCATGAGAAGATAAAAATTGTTGTGGCACCTGTCTAGCTCAGCAGAACAGAAAACACTCAGCCCTATGCAAGAGCCAGACAACAAATATATCCAATAACGCTGTCTAGTCTTACCTGGTTTAATGGTTCTACCTTTGTAATTTTGTAAAACATATTTGAAGATGTGTTGTTTCAAACTATTTCTCTTTTCTTTCTTTTTTTTTTTTCTTATATGAAATACACACATATAAATTGTTTATGAAAGTTCATCTCTGACACTGTTTATCCACTTTTCTTGAGATATCTGATTTGGCAAAAGAAGGAGTCTTCTTTTATACTATATGAGAGACTTCCTAACAAAATCCCCATTTAAGACTAGAGACTGGGTGTCTCAGGGGATGGGTAATGAGATACAGAGCAGAGTTCTGCAAAAGTTCAAGACAGAAGTCTAAGCCATGTGAATCTTGCCTGGTTTCTTGCCTTGATGGAAAGAAACATTTCATGTTCCTGTGCAGACATCAGACACGGATCGTCATGTGATCCTGTTGGGTATGATGAAACCTTGGGTTTTAGCACCATTTGCCTTTCAGAATGTAATGTAATTGTTCTGAGCCCAAAACTCAGACTATTAGTTAAAAGATATCAAGGTTTAAAGTGTGTGTGGATGAATTCCTACGAGGCAGAACAGTGTATAATGAAGTGTGTAAGCCTTATAATACCACATAGAGCATCCCTAAGGAGTTAGTATTAACTAACACTTTTTTAGTATGAGATTTTTTTCAGCAATAGATCAAACAGTGTCCTAGAGGCCTGTGTAAAGACTGTGCACTATCTTTACCAAAACATGTTTCAGTTCTGGGTGATTCAGGCCCTCTGAATTGGGCATAAAACTGATGGAGGGGTTGATGGGCATGAAACTGATGGAGGGGTTGAATGCATCATTTGAGGGTCCGTTAGTGCCTATATGCTCTAGGTCTGTAGGGAGCATGGAATAGCACTGCAAGAACCTTCTGGAGAGGGACTTCATACACTGTGAAGATTTCTATCTTCCAAATCCATTTCCTAGTCTGGTAATCTGGCATTTGTTGTGTTTAGGGATCAAATCTGAAGCTTAAATCCAACTCAGACATCAAAAGATGGACTTTTGGAGTAAATATGGGTCCTTACATTTGAATGAATTCAAAATGGTGTCTCATAGAGCAGCTCAGCAGTTCAGCAACACTTTTATGATTGATTTTGGTAAGCCTGACTGATGTTATCACCAGACATGATTCAGATGCTCATATTGCACTTCTGAAAGGCCATGAGAAAAACACTTTTCTTAGGAAAGACATTCATGATGGTGCCCAAAGATGCTACTTTATCATTAGTCTTTGTTTTCCAGTGTTATATGGAGTGTCCACTGTTCTCTTTTCCTTGTGGCCATAGGCACCACAAGGTGTGACAAATGGAAATTTGGTTGGCTTTCTCAATTTTAAGTCCTCAAGTTAGCAGGACCTACTTGCATCCTAGATCAGCACAGATCACTCTTGTTTTCTCAGTTAGGTATAGAATTACTTAATTATATTTAGAAGTTGGTCCTTCTATGTAAGGGCTAAAGTGAACAGTTTCTTATGAGCATTTTGTATCTCATTTTATGGTGAAGGAATGATTTCAGTGACAGATAAATGTCTTCCTCTAGTACAGAATTCACTTTGAAAAGGTGAGGAAGGGAAAGATTTATTTTTTCTTTTGGAGGGAAAATCAAGAAGTCAATTTAAGAATATAGATCTTGGATGGAATCAACAAAAATAAAATGAATATGTCTTCTTCCAGGAGAGATCCAGACAAGGCAGAAGTCCGAGACATATGACTAGAAAAAAACAGCACTCACAGCTGGCTTGCATTTGGACACCTGCTCTGGAAACTCATGACTCAATGGATCATAGTTCATTAACCCACTCAAACTATTTTCTAATTATTGTCACATTTTATTATTAAAAAAACTTGGTAGGTTCCCAAGAAAAAGGATCATCCCCCAAAAATGTCCTTAAATTCTACTGAGAAAAAGGAGGACCTTGGGATAAACCAAGTTATGTTACAGTACTGACAGTAACATTAGTGTTAACATTCATTCTATATGTGTAGTTCTATGGAGAATGTTATCTGTGACAAGAGCAAGCCAAAAATATCTTGACAGTTTTTATTCTCCATTTTTTTTCAGGTTCTTAAGATAATTGAGAGGATCTACAGTAACTAAAATAAATAGCCCAGCATTTTGAGCTATTTTTACTTTTTTTTTCTTTTCAAGGATACAATGTACCTTTTCATTATCTTCAGCTCGTTTTTTCTGTCTTGAGGTACATCAGAATCCAACCGTTAGTTTTCAGAACACAATTGCTCAAGAATTGCCTTCCTTGTCATTTCCTCGACGTTTAGAACCATCAAATTTCCTGCACAAAGTTGTAAATACAATAGAAAGAAATACAGAAAGAAAAATTCTTAGATCATCAGGAACATATCGCTCTCTTTTGGTGCCTAAAATTAAATTTGAGAGAGATGTAAAACCTTATCTTAAGGGATTAGTTCAGAATTTGCTTAGTTTTTACTCTAGGGATATCAAAATTCAGGTTGACTGCTGGTTTTCTAGAATCTCAGTTCCCTATTTTCCGCATCTTACTTTGCACAAAAGAATTTTCACTGGGGGAAGCAAGGATCTAGCTGTCTTTTAGGCTCCATCACTAGTCAAAAGTGTGTGGATATTTTAAAGTTTGAAACTTTGCCTGAATCTCTGGAGTGGTCTGACATGCTTGGTGTCCCCTAAGCACCCTAAACCACACTGCCAACACTAAGCTCAATTAAAAGAATAAAAGAAGAGATCATGCTTTTCAAAAACACATCAAAAGGAGGTATCATCTTTTGTTTATTAATCTAGCATTTTAAGCACTCAGCAAAAAAACAAGATGTTTTTAAAATAGAACATAGGCAAAAATCTAGTCCACAACTTGTTTCTAAAAAGGAGAGCAATAAAATGTAAGTAAGCAAATGTAAAAGTAACTTAAAAGTAAAGTGATTCTCAGTATGGCTTGTATCCATGAATCCAAAAAAGTAGGAGCTATTTAATCCCACGATGGAGAATGAATACTACTTAGGATCTGCTCCATTTTTCTCTTAATGTCAGTTTTCTAGGTCCTAGCAGACTGATTTTCTTTTATTATTTTGCAGAGAAAAGAATATATTGCCCTACTAATGGAATTAATCTCCTTTCTGAAATCTCTAGCTTTGACAAGGAAATATTTTTGTAATTATTTTTTTTCAGTCTCAAAAACTAGGCAGGAGACTATGAATTCTTACTAAAAGCTGAGCTTTCCCTTTTATATTATGTGTCTTTATCCTGTAAGGTTTTGTTCTTTTTTTTGTTTTTCCATTCAGATCATTTCTCTGTCTCAGGAGCAAAGCCTTAGCCTATCAGATTCTGCACAGCAATTTTAGATTTGTCAGTAAAGATTTGGAGTGGTTGAAAGAAAAGAGCTTAGCAAGTGATCTTGCTAAGCATGTAATTATTTCTGTGCTATGGTTTATTTTGAGGTGAGACAAATGGAAATGATTAAAGTAATATTTTATTGAATTTTGGTAGAGGGGTGATACAAGAGAAGATAGTATGGAGATGATTAACTGAAAATTGGTAACGTCATGTATCAGAAATGACTGGAATAATATAAAATTCCTCTTAAAATATATCTGTAAAGAAAGAAAGAGAGAAAAAAAATCTTACCATCAAATATAGGCTTATTACCTGTTAGTATCTTTTACTAGGGTCTTTGGCACAAGAAGGTTGTCTCAATGGGGCTGGAGCTTTTGTAGGCTCTCCAAAAGAAAAAGGTGAACCATCAGTTAAAATATACTAGCATGCAAAATTTCTCAGCTGAGGTACTATGCAGCATTATGAATTTGGTCCTACTTTAGATGTTGCATACGATATACTTCTCTTTACAGTTCTAATACTTCCTCTTTCTGTCATTTCCTTTACCTGGCAAAGTCAGTTGGGCTGGTTCATAAGAGTATCAGCACTTGGCTCACACGGAAACAATAACCAAGTCTGTTTAGGGTGAACTACAGTAATTAAAACAGAAACAACAAACAATCTCTTTGCATGTAATAAATCAGATCAATTTGTAACAATCAATTTGTAAGTAAAACTAACACAAGATGTAAGCATCTCTTGAGACCCAACGGAGAGGTTAGTCTCTGAAATGACCATCTAAATTCAATAAGCTTTTGCTTGATCTTTACAGAACAACTAGGTGTAAAATTTGGGAAAATGAGCAGAGAAATCTGATCACTGCAGTTTCATGTTCCTCTTGTTTGGATACTTGTCAAAATACCAACTTCCTGGGAAAACATACTCCAAATGAGTGAAGAAGCATATTTACCAAAGCACAGTTATCAAAATGTCAAAGAATATTAAAAAAAAGCATGTACGTCATTACACAAAATTTACTATTGCTGAAGTGTTTTTCAACTTACTATGTTCAAAATTGCTTCTTATTTATGATTTTCTTATTTTATTGTTCACTTTATTCTAGAAATATAACTTTTCTAGTCTGTGAAACAAACATAATTTTATGGCCAGTCTAGGAACTAATGTTCTTAATGTTCTTTTATGGCCTTTTTCTTCTTTTCTCAGATTTTTTTTTCCTTTGGTAATATACTGAGAGGCCCATGTTATGTTAGCAGTGAGTATAAATGAAGAATATATCTAACTGGAGTATGACTTCTCTCTTCTTTGAATATGGTCTTTAGAATGGAAGTGAAAATCTTATGTTAGATGTAGACAGTTGCAGGCCTTATATTTTAGAAAATTCACAATTCAGCAATCAAAAAAAAAAACATAAAAAAGGTTTCAGTAAGTCTATCTGGAAACTACCTGTTAATTATTCCTACAATACCATTACATATTAAATGACATTTAGAGTATCATTTAAACAATGACAAATCATTTTTAGATGTATTTTTCAGAACCACTATACCACTGGGAGAAATTAGTTTCAACTAAAACTCAGTGTTTTACTGAAAAGAACACCTGAAGACTATACCCATATCTGTTGCTGATCAGAGTATTTGTTTTTTGTCACTTGCATTTACAGCTAAAGGAGCATGTTAGACATGGCTCCTGATTTTGAGTAATACCAGTGGACAGGAACTTTTTCTCATCTCAGCTTTGCAGAGAAGATGCAACTGCTTCTTTTAAGGTGCAACCACTGGTCAGACTTGTTTTTCATTTATTTTAAGGACTTGCCTCTGCACCGCTTACAGGGAAATATATATCTTGAGATCACAAGGAATGAAAGCAGTTGATTTCCTTTGAGTTTCTATGGAACATTTATTTTTGTACTAATGTTGGTCAGGATTACATCAAAACCTATAAGCAGAATTTCCTGGAATGCGGTTGGAAAGCAGAATTCTAGAAAATAGAACTGTTCTGTGCCAGCTGGTGCAGATGCATTTTAGTCCCTAAATTGTATAGAATGCCTTTTGGAAAAATTTGCACTAACCAGAAACAGTACAAATACTGAGCTGGGATTCCATGGTAGAGACCACAGGAAAGCTGCCACTTTAACCATCTCTGGTAGAAACTTTCCTTTCTTGGTGAACCAGTACTGATTTGTTAATCATCTGTATATGTTGCAAAGTTCATCTTTGGTTTTGCAGGCAGTTAGAGAAATGGAGGATAGAGAAATGTGGGACAGCTGAAAGGGTTTTAAAGTTTATACTTTTTGATGAGTGATAGAGGATATCCATTTGATTAAATTTTTTTTACATGTGTTGGATGTGATAAATTATGATTTATTCTACAGATGTTCAGAGCAAAGAATAGATGTTTGCCATTGTTATAAATCAAAGGTATAAAATATATAATTATGCTTATGAATTGTAAGAGAAGCTACAATAAAAAAGGAATTTGTTCAAATAAATTGGATCTTGAGGATAGTGCATGTCATGAGATCAATAAAGAGCATTCATTAAGTAACTGCCCTGCTGAAGATACTGCCAGAATTTCAGTTTCATCAGGTTCTCTTTGGAAGCATAGACAATTGGATGAGGTAAAATGTTAAACCATATAGCTACTGGAAAAAAAAATAATGCTACTAAAACGTATCTACATGAATTATAATTTAATCAAGATGTTATTGGTCCCCAATTATATGGAGATACATATAAAAATTCTTATGCTATGTCCAAGGTAAGTTTATTACTTTTTAACATGAAACTTATTGGTAGTCCTATCCAGTTAAACGATAAAAGCTGCAAGATGGAAAGTCTTACTGAGAATATTAAGGTGTGTAGATATACACTTTTACGTTTTTTTTTACCATCCAAATCGCAGTGGAATGCAAGTCTTTGATGCCTGTTAGATCCACTTTTTATGAGACAGAATTTTTAATATTAGAAGTTGGATAGTACTACAACAACTTCTGAATCCCTGCTGGGATTCTGAAAAAAAAAAAAAAAAAAAAAGGAATTAGTAATAAAAATCATCAAACAATTTTGATCTCAGACATACCTGTGCCAATCCATTTTTTAATGTTTAGGCAATCTGAAGGTGAGAATTTATTCTGAAGGAATGTCTGCAATTGAAGAGAGATGATAAATGTTTCCCTTATATGAAACTAATAGTTGAAACTGGCTGGTGCATATTTCCATGCATTCAGACATTTCTTAGAAATCAAATTATGGATGCCAGATCTTTTAATACATATTACTTCCAGGTTTAATAGGTTCCATATTGGAACTTCCCCATTCTTTATTTAGCATTGCATCCAAATTGTGAGGAAATTTGAGTCAGAAAACACAGGAGTGAGAAAACAGATAACCAGGGGTTGTTGTTACCTAAGCACCCTATAATTTTATGTTCCCTAGGGCATCCAGGTCTGACATCTGGCAAATACACACATGATCTAAGGGAGATCCCTGGATGATCTCTAGGCAGCTGGAAAGTAAGGAAGACACTCTATGGTATAATAGTTGCCACTTGTTAAATAGCTGAATTTTATTTTGAGAATGGGCTTCAGTCTTTAGATTCAAAAACTTAAACTTAGACTTCTACACTGTAGGCATCCACATGTTAGCTAGGTGTCTAAACTTCTGCTAGAGTCAATGCAGATTTAATCAATTCAGTCAATGAAGTCTTAAGAGCTACACAGAGCAGCTGAAATAGACACCTAGAGGTCAATTTATTCAACCACACTCAAGTGTCTGATGCTATTTGAAAAGTCCCAGGGCATTTTGACAGGCCTCCAGCTGTCAGTTCAGAAAAGCAAGCTATAGCGTAGGTGGTGTGATATGTCCAGGAGACTTGGATGGACACTGTGCCATCTCAAATGACATTTTCTATGGATGCAGGAGCCTATACTATCTCAAATGGTATTAGACAGTCACATGTGTGCTACCAAGTTCCCCCATTTAATCAGTTTAATAGCTCTCTGGATCCCACTCATTGTAGTGATGGGTCTCTACTGACTGTAAGGAAGCTGAGGCACATTGCTCACATGTAGACTCTCATTTAAATGTTGAACATCGAGCTGGATCCCAACCCAGCTTTTTAAAATCTTCAGAGAACTGTGATGTCTATGGCAAACTGCAAAATTATAATGATTACAATCATATTGCAGCCTCGTGCACTATAGATGATTATTTATACAGTAATTGGAAACCAATCTTTAAATGACTAAGGAGAAATGGGGATGGACAGTGATGACAGATTTCCAATGGTACTTCAGATTTCCTAATGTGTCTTGCCTGGCCTTCTGTTGCTGCTCCATAAAGCAGTAGGATTTCTGTAGGTCTTATGTCATAGAATTCAGCCCTCTGCATGTGTTTCAAGGCATCTTGCAGATGACACCAAGCTGGGTGGAGTGGCCGACAACACTCCAGAGGGCTGTGCTGCCATCCAGAAGGACTTGGACAGGCTGGAGAGTTGGGCAGAGAGGAACCTCCTGAGGTTCAATAAGGACAAGTGCAGGGTCCTGCACCTGGGGAGGAATAACCCCAGGCACCAGTACAGATTAGGGGTTGACCTGCTGGAAAGCAGCTCCACAGAAAGGGACCTGGGAGTCCTGGGTGACACGAGGTTAACCATGAGCCAGCAGTGTGCCCTCGTGGCCAAGAAGACCTATGGGATCCTGGCCTGCATCAGGAGGAGTGTTGCCAGCAGGTCAAGGGAGGGGATTCTGCCCCTCTCCTCTGTTATGATGAGGCCGCACCTGGAATATTCTGTGCAATTCTGGACGTGGAGCTTCTAGAGAGGGTCCAGCAGAGGGCAACAAAGATGATTAAGGGAGTGGAACATCTCTTGTGCGAGGAGAGACTGAGTTGGGCCTGTTTAGCTTGGAGAAGAGAGGGCTGAGAGGGGATTTAATTAACATGAAGGGAGAATGTAGGGAGGAAGGGGCCAAACTCTTCTCAGTGGTGGCCAGTGACAGGACAAGGGGTAATGGGTGCAAACTGCATCACAGGAAGTTCTATCTCCATGTGAGGAGGAACTTCTTTCCTGTGAGGGTGACAGAGCCCTGGCACAGGCTGCCCAGGGAGGCTGTGGAGTCTCCCTCTCTGGAGATCTTCAAAACCCACCCGGATGCCGCCCTGTGCCACATGCTCTAGATGCCCCTGCTTGAGCGGGAAGGTTGGACTAGATGATCTCTAGAGGTCCCTTCCAACCTTAAACATTATGTGATTCGGTGATGTCAAATGACTTTCTACAAGTAACAGAATCAAACAAAAGAAGTCTTTCATGATAGGTAGATGATACTCCTAGGTATGATACTCCTAGATGATCCTATGATACTCCTACTCCAATAGGTAGATATATTTTTCTGATATGAACCACCTTTAGAAAATGATTGTTCTTTATACGTTTACTACTGCTGCTGTTACTAATTACTACTTCTACCAACCTTTTGAATTGTGTTTTACTAAATTAAACTAACTGAAAGGATAATTTTGAATTAAGGCAAAATCAGCTTTAGATTGCCAGATGTTTTAGATAAAATCCTTTCTCCTGTGCCCCTATTTTTTTTTTTGAAAAAATGGCATTTTTAAGAAAGTTTTCCCCTTTTTAAAACATTTGAAATGATTTTTCTTCACCTGGTACATTGCATATTCTTGGTAAAAGGTAGAGACCGGTTGCATGATTACCGCAGAAAACAAGAATTCTCATATATAGTCACTCTAGAGTAAAATAAGCTTTTGGATTATTCTACTGAACGTATTTCCATGGGTGTGAAAGAACAATATATTTAAGTGCATTAGAACTCACTATAGCTATATGATGACTTGTATTTACTTAGGAGAATGCTGAAAAATCTAAAGAAACTCACACAAGAACAAAATTATTGTAAGAGTCAGACTTGCATATAGATGTTTTGCTCCATTAAAGCTGAGGTGAAAGCAGGCAAACTGCCAGCATAGTACATGTATATTAAGGTCAGATAATAATCTTTTCCAATAATTGCCACAGGTACCTTAATTAATTGTTAAATTACAGTGGAATTCCTACAATGGCACATATCACATTGTCATGAATACCATATTCATTCTTGTCGGTTTATCAAAATAATAGCTTCACTAATAAGGATTGGTCATTAGTTTCAAAGTAATCCTGTCAGCTAACACATGGAAAATCCTTATTCATTCCTTCCCTCTTCATTGTATTAACATTATTCGTGCAACCCTGCTGGCGTGCATGCGACAGAGTATGGAATTTGAGATAGTTTGGCCTTGAGTAGCACCCAATTATTGGAAATTAGTAACATTAACAGAAATGGCTCTAATCCTAGCTTTTTTTTTTTCAGCAAAGAATATGTTGCCTCAGTTCTAGCCACATGATCATTCTAAGCCTTCCCATTCCCTTTGCTGATTAAAACCAAAGTATAAGTGGGTGAAATTCTCTCTCCCCTAGTCAGTATCCTGATAGCTGACTAAATTAACACTGCCCTCTGATCACCAAATGAATGGTCTTTGTGGGACCAAAACATGAGTGATCAAACAGAGCGTCCGCCTGGTTTGACAGGTATGGAGTTGAGTTGCACATGTGCTTCTCCTGTGCCTGACATCAGCAGCAGGAGGGGTGGAGCAGTCTGGGGAGTTAGTGCATTTACAGTTGTTACCAGGGAAACCAGAAAAATTGCAGACATACTGTATTATATATAATATGATCTGGATCTGGCTGTATCACAGCAACATTTGGCTAATACGGTAATATACTGTGCAATAGAGTAGGTAGCAAAAATTTCCAATATTTTTTATGGCTGCAGCAGGAACCTCTTTTATGTAAAACATTAGTCATTAAAATTTAGATTAAACCTAAAAGAGAAGAGAAATGGAAATACCATGTTCATCTATCTCCTAAAAAGAAAATGAGGGGGAAAAAAGCTCCTATGCTGGATTTCCATTGCAACTTCATTCATCTTGCTGGCTCTGAGTGGCCAGAGGTGCAGATGGTGCTTTTATTAAGAGCTCCCCTTCCTTGAAGGTCCCCCCTTCTCCTGACTCTGTGAGTGAGGCCTATTTTTCTACTTGTTATTATATATTTCTCACTGTATTTTTAGCAATTTAGGACTTTTCCCTCCCTTTGGTGCTTCACAGATGTGTAAATTGCTTGCGAAGAAATTGGGTTAAGGAACGTACTTATTCTGAAGCTGAGTTTCAAAATGGACTTAAGATATAGAGTAAAAGCAACTTATACAACCTGAGTCTTGCCTTGTGCTGTATTAAAGTGCTACAGTGTCAGTGAGGCAGCCTGCGGAAGAGAAAGGCTGTGTCTACATCTGCAAATATTGAAGAAGTAATTGTTGCTGAAGGATTGGGGTCCATGCTATATGAAATTTGAAAAATTTTAAGTTTGGAGCACATTAGGCATGTTCCTGGTTTACTTCTCTCAGTTAAGGTTCATCTGATATTGTTTGGGCACAGTTTTGCTTCAAAGGCAAATACTTGATCTGAATTGAAATGCTAATATGGATACGCTCAGATTAATCCATAATCTTAGAAAAATGTATTTAAGCACAAGAAAATATCCTTTCATTTCTTGCATTCCTCTGTCCTTTTTTCTCTCCCTTCCCTTCAGTAAAAGTGGCATGGATGATGGGGTATTTGAAGAAAGTATCTAGTTCTTAGAACAACTAGAGTAAATTAACTAAGGAAAACACATTTCTTATCTCTCCTAAATTTAGAATGTCTCCTCATTTTTATATTTTGTTTTATGTTAGCTATTTCTTTTTCATTTTCACCAGGATTGTGTTAAACTGAAGGACAAAAATGTCTCCCAACTGTCTGATCAGTGATCTCTTCAAATCCATCGCACATATCTGTTATTTAAGCTAAAGCAATAACCGGTAACAATAGGAGGCTACTACCCTGTCTCTGAGTTATAACTACTTTCTGCAGTGCCTCAGACCAGCCTTTGTTAGATGTCAAAGGAACATTAAAACCCATGAATCTTAGCTTCATTTCTGCAGTATCTTTGCTGTATAGTGCAGTCAAGTATGTACACTTATTTGATGCATTCATCCTCAGTGAGAGATACAGGCTCTGAAGTACCTACTATGAAATAGAACCTTTGTAACTCCATAGCTGTCTTATTTTGTGAAATAAGTGCTCAATACTATTTGGACCTGTGAAACAGTGAAGTGCATGCAAAAATCCTTGGTTAGTGAAAAAAAGCAAGGCTGAAAATGTCTCCTAGCTTAACTATTTGAAAATGTCTCCTGAAAATGTCTCCTAGCTAACTTAACTGTTTTCTGGACCATAAAATGACCACTGCTGATGCAAGCTGCATACTTTTTTTTTTTTTTTTCCCATGTTTTTACCATATAGCTAAATGAAGGTTCAAACATTGAGACTGTACACAAGGATTTGGGGCTGGAGTCAGGTCAGTTCAGATTCAGGGATAAGAAGCCTTTAACAAACCTGATCAGAGGTATACAGCTGCAGCGTATAAAAGATATATATATCAGTTTTTAAAGTCTGTAATCTAATCAAATCCAGCCGTTTTTCAAGGTGACAACAGAAGACAATGTTTTCTGCAAATTTATGCTAACTTTCATCTTCCAACTAACACTTTCCAGAAAAAAAAAAAGGAATGGAAAATGATTTTAACATTGGCAAAACCCTCAGTAGTTCCTTAGCTTTGTTCTTATAAATGGTTTTCACTTGTTTCTTATGTTCTAGGGTAACTGAACCCTGAAAAATTGTAGCCCATTAAATTTGCAGAATTATCAGCAACCGAACACAAATTAGAACTAGAAAGTGATGAGTCTGCTCCATGCTCAAGAACAAATTGGTGCTTTCATTTCTGTCCGATGAGTTCAATGGGATCTACAAACATTTGGTGATAAGTGTTAACATCATCACACAGGCAGTACTGCCACAGCCAAGGACAAGGGGGATGAGGGACGAAACCCTCATGCTGCAATCCATTGGGAATACTCTTACTCCTGATTCCCCTTTTCCCCCCTCTACCTTGATGTGCTCATCCCTGTTCACACAGTGCATTAAACAAAAACACGGCTCAAATCACCCTCGTTGCCTATGGATGACAGAGGCACTTTGTCAGCTTCAGCAGCTTCCGTGCTGCCTGCACAGGGGGAGGGTGATGAAGAGGATGTAGGGGCAGCATATTTTAATTACAGGCATTTTTACCCAAGGAGAAGAGTAAATAGCTGAAAAATGTAGATATGTGACAGATCTACATAATTAATTGGGGCCCCAACTAGGCTGCCACTGGGTGTCTGGCTGTTACTGGGCTTGGCAACAGTTTGAGGATGAGGAAGGAGAAAAGGAATAGGCTTTCAGAGCCTCGTTTTTTTGCTTGTTTTTTTTTTTAAATTGACAGCATATTAGAAACATCACCACCATGCTTGGCCATCTCACTGAGCTCATTTAAAATATAAATAAGAAATAGAACCGTTTAATTATTTTCTTTCAGAATAAAAGTAATAAATAACTCCTCTGAAATATTTTTTAATCAGCTTCCCCAAAAGCCTCTGAACAGCTAGAGTCCCCCTTCCCCCCTTTTAAATGGAATTTGTAATCTAACGAGGAAATTATTTATGAAGTATTTGCTCTGCACCTGAAAATACCTCCAGTGAAATTATGTTTGGCAACCTGAAGCACTTTGAAGTCGACAGAGTGGCAATAAAAATTAGGCCTTCATTAAAGAGCAATGCCTTTTCTCTCACAAACTGGCACAACCTCAAGAGGTCAAACCCTGGGAAGGCCACAGATCTCTGCCCAAGCCTTGCCTGTGCACCACACATGGAAGCAATTTTGCCCATATTTTCTACTGCTCTTTATGAATTTCTCCTTTCCCCTCCCCACCCTTTTTTTTTTTTTCAGGCTTCCTTCTACAGCTTTCATGTTGCATTTAGGAAATTAACAGTAACTGTCAAATTACTCTGCAAATAGGAGAATATAAGTTTGGAAGGAGTAGAACTTGCCTTTTGCCCTAGGGCCAATTCAGTGGAAGAGCAACAAAGGGATCCTTGAGAAGTGTTTGGATAGACTGTTTTAGCAAGCTAGGCTCTTATTTTATCAAGTGCACACAATTTTTCCATTGGCAATCCACCCCCCCTCCACTTCCCTGTAAGTTATTCTTTCCCCTTGTGCACCCCACTTGCAGCATGGACTAGAAAAGTACTGGGACCAATTATAGCCACTAGGAACAGGCACAGTGGGTATTAACCCTTGGAGAGAAATGGAAGAGGTTGGGAATGGGGGGCTCCTTGTGACACTATGTGCAAAACGAGTAGTTTGGTTTGAGAAAAAAAATGATTTTCACATGTGCTTGCAAAGAGGAAATAAAGGAGGGAGTAGTTACTTTAATTAAATACTGAAATCTTCGGGAAAAAAAGTGAGAGAAGAAAGCTCAGAGGAATTGTAATCTATGGAGATGTAAGCTAATTACTTAATCACTTGCATTTGTAAATCTTATTATTGGAAAAGAAATTACTGTAGTGATTAAATTACAGATATTTATCTGCTAATAGCCCTGATTAACTGGTGATGCTAATCTGTCATTCTGAAAGCCAATATTAACGGCATCAATCTCGCAGAACAATAAACAATTTATATGAAAGAAAACTTTGTCCATGTAAAGTCCAGATGTGCAAAGGGAATGTGGGATGTGAGATTCTGGAACCAGTTTGTTGGACCAAAACACCCAACTCTCTCAAAATGAGTTGTTTTGGTCCATTAACCCGTTGTCAGGCATAAAGCGCTACTTAGTTATGAACAAGTGCTGTCTTATACTGCAAAAGCAATTTAGTCAGCAGCACTTCCAGGGTAAATAAATAAATCCCAGGCTTAATTTATTACCAGAAACTTATTATGGCTAGAGAGAGCGGGTAGGCCAGAGAGAGTTGTTACTAAGACTTACTTGCAGGTTCTGCAAAGAAAAGGTAGCTGATAGAAGCCAAAGAAAGGTATAATTATTATTATTTTTTTTTAACAGACACCTGACTGATACTATTGATTTTTACTTTGGCTAAATAAACGTTTTCTTTTTAATCAGTGTTTCTTACCACAAGGGAAAGTGACGAAGAGGAAAAGTGGAAAGACCAGTACCTTAATTTCCTCTCCGTGTTGCAGGGCAGGTTTTACAGGGAAATGAAACTCCAACAAATAAACCTAGGTTAGAGCTTCAGAGGAAATTTGCTGTGCAGTGGACAATGGCAAGTACCCAGAGAAGATCAAGTTTCCTATTTAAGCTGTTCAAGAATTATTGCAGAAAAAGAAAGAAAGAAATGAAACAATTGCTGTAAGTGCTAGCTTTATTGAGCTCCTATCTCAAATACAACTGGAATCTACTGTTGTAGTTTTTATGATGACCAGATGTCACTATTTCTGGGAATGTCCAGAATTTTCAAGGGTTGCTCCCTTTTCCTGACACATTTTTGAAAATGATATTTGCGTTGGTTACCATATAATCTGCCAGCTGCCTCATCTTTTCCTATCGGTGCCTATCATTGCAATCTCCTTTATCCTAATAATGTGAGGCAAACTTTCTTTGTGCAGGGATCAGTACAATAGTCTTTAGGAACTGAGGCCTTTGCTTAAATTGTATTCTTGTTCTTGTAGATGAGGAGAGTGTGTGGGAGGCAGGAAAGGAATATGGTGGGGGATTCCTCATGCTGGATGCAGATATGAGGATGTTGTGGTAGTATCAGACCAGAAAGAGTAAGAAGATTAATTCATTTTGGCACAGCATTCACCATGTCCTCTCTTTTTCCAACATTTTGTGTGGATTTGGAGGATTTCCTTTCTTTTCTGTAGTGCCAGAGTTTCTGCTAGAACTATCAAGTCAGATGCAACTGAGCATCAGCAATAACTCTGAGAGGCTGCCACACATCTAAAAATCCCAGATGGGTCTACATCACACATGCAACATTGTTCTACATAATGGGCTTAGTGAATCCTTTCAGGAAACACCAGGCTCATTGCACATCTATGCAGGAGGTTGGCTCTACAGCAACCCCAGGTAGCACAGAATATGCCGCTAATATTCCCCGTGATAAATTTGTGCCTGTGCAGTAGGTCTGAAATGTCTCAGACAAGGCTTTATTACTTCAGTATAGCCAAACTGTGTGGTGAATAGACAAGTATTTATGCATGGGAAAGGCTTAATGCTTAAATGCCCAGTTTTTAAAAGTTATGCTCCTAATAACAAAAATATATACATATATATATACAGACAGAGAGAAAAAAAATCAAATCAAAGACTCCTTAAGACATTTTCCATTTAGAGACACACCTTTTGAGGAGTAACATATAGCAAGTTTTCTGAGGGACACCATAATGGACACTCTTTCTCTGCGCAGAAGCAGGTAACTTTGCATTTGCTCCCTCAGCACCTTTCAGTGAATCGGTCATCCAGTGAGGCAGCTAAAAGCATGGTTAAAGGAAATGCCCAGCTGTCTGTTCACATCCTTGCAAGCATGCTTACCAATGATAGACCTTGAGTGAAACAGAAACCTTAAATGTTGTATATATTGTGTTTATTGCATAGGGGTGCTTAAACCAGCTCAAAACACTTTAGATGGCTCACCATGAACCTGAGATATACTAAAAAGGTATGGCATTGGGACTTCCGGACTACCCATATCTGACTGATATAACCCCTGGTATCAGGTAGCCCCTGATATAGGGACTACCTATATCCTGGAAAGGTAGGCAGAGACTGGATAGTCCCTAGATCTGATAAACATTATAATGGGGAAACTATGGGAGGAAATGGTAGGAAAGGAGGCTATATTTTTGTATAGAAATACCTTGAATCTTTGACTTTATAGACTAAAATGTTTTCCTGTCAGCTTTTGTTAACAGAAAACTAGGAAGTGCAGAAAATTCACTCTCCATGACTAATGACTGCTATTGAATGGGAACCAAGGAATGTATTTTTCAGGATTGCATGCAATCTCAGATAATATCATCCTTGGTAGTGAGGCTTTCATTAGGTGAAAATTTTCAAATTATTTCCTCTTTCTGAAAGGAATATATATACTGCTCTGTGAGAGAAACACAGCCAACAAATTCAAAAAAAAAAAAAAAAGGGAGAAGAATGGAAGAATGAGAAGCGGCTATTAGTAAACTGGGAGCTGAAAAGGGCAGGTTCTTTTAGTTCATACTAAAATGTTGTAAACCAAAGTGAAATTGCAAAAGAAAAGAGAAAGTGACACCTCTAGAGAGTGTTTTTATCCAATGAATAAGGAAAGATTATTTAAGCTTCAGATGACCAGAAAGACTGTCTGCAGTGAAGAATTCAAATAAACTTAGAACTTTGTCCCCTTTCTGGTTACCACCCTGACTTCTACCATGAAGGTGGTGCATCTAAACTATAGCTGGGATTCAGCAGATGATAATGGGAGCTCTCATTCACAAGCAGGAAGCTTTCATTCAATCTCTGAAAGCAGTTGCATAGTTCAGTAATGTAAGGATATAACTGTACAATATTTTTCAAACCTG
The DNA here is from genome assembly GCA_013398315.1 of Nothoprocta pentlandii. Classification (NCBI taxonomy): domain Eukaryota; kingdom Metazoa; phylum Chordata; class Aves; order Tinamiformes; family Tinamidae; genus Nothoprocta; species Nothoprocta pentlandii. Next base: position 412,346 of record VZSG01000208.1, on the reverse strand, counting down.
AAGTGCTCTAGAAGAGAAACAAAATGTTTTCGCAGAAAAAAAAGTATACATACTAAATAACTAAGGTAGAGAACTTCATTTTTTTTTCCAGTCTTTTGCTTTCTGGAATCAGTTATCAGGGAGGAAAACTCAACCCTCTGATCCTGAGTTCTGGTATGAAATCACAGGAATCAGTGCTAAGATCTGATTTTCTACCCCACTTAGGCAAAACACTGAGTTATTCTAAGTTCTCTTAATGGAGTTATTCTTGTTTTACATCCTGATTATATTCATGTAAGGGAAGGAAATGAGAATTCTCTATTTTTCTGAAAGGTTTCAAACAGAGTATCTGTTTTTATGTAGTATCAATAGTAAATGGATAAAATAAAGATTTTTAATTTATTTTCTAATTTACTTAGGCCCTACATTTCCCTTTTCAAGCACTTTTTCTGCATTTTTTTTTTTTTCCTGTGGTCATACTAACCACAGTATTTTTATGTATATAATTACTGTTATCCTTCTGTCAGTAAAATGGCAATTAGGACAAAAGAAAAGACTTTGTCCTGTTTTTAGTTTGTCCTGTCTCCTTTGACTGGAAGCTTGGCAAGGCACTTTCTTACGATGTATAAGGAGACTAGAGGTACATGATTCTGCTGTCAGTGGGAGCTGCGGGAATTCTGTAATTACCTCTAATGTTTCCATTTTCTTGGTAACTGAGCAGGAGTAATCATAAGGACCAGGTGCACATCTTGATTCTTCTCAGAAGACAAGGAGTCTGGGAATGCTTTCTCCTTCTACATTTGTGTTTAAGCACTGCTATGTTTTTAGAAGAAACACATTTTGCAGTTTTAGGAGCAATAATGCTACAACAGTGGGAGAGGCAACAGACAAGTAGTGAGAGGAGGGAAGAAAGTCTGGTGTTCTAATTGATATGGTGCAGGCAGCAGGCAGTCCTATTAGAGTTGAAATATTCGGGCACAGAAGAAGCACATCAGTTTTTATCCTAGTCTAGAGGAAGTTCCATGGTTTTGCTTTTTCCTGAAAGTAGAATGTCTTTCCATTGATACGGCACAAATTTCAAGGAGCTTTACAAAGCATTATCAGCATCTGTAATGATGTCCAAATGCAAATGTGAAGTCAAACTGTTTGTACAACTGATCTGATCACATCCCTCTTTTGTATAGACAGGTCTAATAACATCCCATTAAATAAGTGATTTTCCATAGACTGTAGCAGCTCCAACTATCCAAACAGTAATTTGAGTACTCCTGTACAAAGTACATCATAAAGAGTCTGTTCCAGGCTGTAAACCTATAATAAATCCTTTCATGAAAATAAAATCATCACTATGTCAAATACCAGAGGAAGAAAAATATATTTTTGCCCATATATCTCCCTGAATCGCTGATTATAATAATGAACTTCTAATAGTTAGAATTTCTGTTTTGCAAACAGGTCTGGGAGCCAGTCATGTCAGTATATGCATATTCTCAGGATTATGGCCTAATTAAGGGAAATGCAAGTTTTTCTAAGTTTTCTAAAGCTCAACAATATCAGTTGTTATGGCAAAGGATTAGAGAGACTGGAGTTGTACCCATCACTGTTGTCTCAATACTTGTGCCCAGGATATTTCTGACATTATTTGCACTGGAGAATATTACCACAGGTGTCCCTGCCTCATGAAGGGAGCATAACCTCAGCACAGAAGAAAAAGGAAGATGGTCTTGTATCAAGGAGAAGCAGCATATCCCCATTTCGGCCCCTGTTGTAAGACATTATTCATTCCCATATGATAGCACATGATGTGAAGTAACCACCTGGCATGAATCATGGCAAGTACCAAGACTATCTGTAAGTGGTCTTCAGTGCAAGGTGGGGCAGAACATATATCGCTATTGGATATATGTTATTGGATATGCCTGACATGTGAGTTATGTGTTTTCTCAAACTGTTTTTTTTTTCGTCCCTTAACAACAGTAGATCATGAACATGTAAAGCACTGTGGTTTGCTTCTGCTCTCGCTCAGCAAGTGCTTATATCCTTTCAAGTGTGTCAAAAGCCTTTTCTATAGATGTAGAAACAACAGAGCGCTTTGTTGCCAGATACCTGAAACTTCTCCTCATTGAGGTAGTCTTCCATCTGTGCTGCCTTCATAAAAACAATGCAAGTATGGTAGAGTGAGGCCAAAACATCTCCAGAAAAATACAGTAGAAAGCTATACAGACATCATTAAAGAAATATAAGTAGTTTTGAGATAGATAGTAAATTTTAGTAGAGGGTTCTATAAATGACAAAAAAAAATCTGTGTTTAAGAGGTTATGTCTGTTAAAACTCAGATCTTCTTCAACCTGTCAAGGATCTGACTTGCAAAATTTCAGTGAATAGTGAATAACTTGTTGGTATAAGTAGTCACATGGGCATAGCCAAATTAGTTCAGGAACTTTTTTTTCTTTTTTTTTTTTAAATCTCTTTTTTTTTTTTTTTTTTAATAAAGCAGTAAAATGATCATTTAGTTATTAGAGAATATATGCTTAGGGCTTAGAACCTGAATCTGGCTATATGAATCTGACCTGAATGTTAGCCAGAAATATGACTATTGAGAGGCAATATGATAAACACTCAAATTCTAACATATTCCATGCCTGATTTGGAGAGGATTTCAAATCCCTCATGCAGATATCCTTTTTGGGAATGATGGGACCTCTCCTCCATCTTGTGAAAGGTGCCTAATCTTGTTGTGAAGGTAACTTCCAAAATGTAAATGTTAATTTAGAAAAAGCTCTTTTCAGACAGAAATATTAGTCAAGTTTAATTTGCACGTAAGAGTAGTTTCATCTATCTCGATATATAATTTTAAGTGAAGTAAACATTTCACTAAAAAAATGAATAAAAATAGATAGGTCATGTAATATAAAAGCAGTTACAACTATGTAGATATCTGATGTTCATATGCCTTATTCCTCTCCTTATCAAGAAACTTTTCTTTTCAACTAAATCTTTTTTATTTTTTTTTAACCTATAAATAACTGTCCCAGTTAGGAAATGTGGACTGCAAAGTTTTAATCATCTGAAGTACATATTTTCTGTGCAATGTAAGAATTTATCAACAATATCTCTTCCCCTCTAGCTGCTGCAGCTTCAGAATGACTCACTTAAAATACATTCATGAAGGAAAAATGTATATTTTTTTACTTGAAAAAAAAGGTATTCCTGTGAGTAATTTAATAAGTAGGAAAAAAAAAAACTTTCTTCTATTTACTTACAGTTTACCAAATTTTACAAGCTAGTAATAGTAACAGTGTGTGAAAGTAGTTTTTTCTCCACTTTCTCACACTAAGTGCTTTTCAAATGCAAAAGACTAATTTTATTTCTTTGGCTCCTTAAGAAAGAAAGCTAAAACTAACAAAAAGTAATACTTAAAATAAATTACTTTATAAACAAAGCTGCATTTTTCCACAGCCATTTTAAAAAACAGCAAAACAGTGAATTTGTTTGCATTGAAATAATTTCTTTCTTAATTTAATGAAATATAATACTTTAAAAGAAAAATTTGTCAGAGTACAGAAATATTGTTGACTTAGAATACAAACTGAAGTCTTAAATGAAGTATATGAAAGGAAATGAAAAGCTTAGTAATGGAACTAACCAAAATACATATAAAAAGGCAGAAATGCTTATAGTTTTGTGCTGTTCTAGTTGAAAGGAATATACAAATGTGACCATTTTTGTGATATTGACAGTTTTTCTAAGGAAAAAGAGGAAAAGCAAAAGTACTTTTTCAAAAGAGCTGTGTGTCAATTTGCGTAGGTTCGTCTGCTCCGGCTGAATTATATTGCAAATGAGATGTCTACTGTCCAAGTAATGTCTTTAAGAATGGATATGTATATATATTTATATATGTATGTATACTGGGAAATATCTGTACTTTGGGAAAGCAAGGACACTGCATTTACATAGCTAAATAGGACACAGCCTTCCCATGATATTATTCATTATTACTGTGAGTTTAGTTAAGTGGGAGGTCTATTTATATGGTGGTAAAGGTGTCTGTCAAAGAGGCACTTGGCACTTGCTCCTCCTTTGCACTTTGAAGTTTACTTCCTACAGTAACATTTTCCAGTCATAACACCTCCTTCTTCACAGCTAAAAAGTCAAGGCTGCTAACCATCCCCCAGTGCTTCAAAATGTAGAAACCATAATTCAGCCCTAAGGAAATGAACCAATTACAAGAAACTTGGTTTAACTTCCTGCTGTGGTAGACAAATGGAGATCTACTATGAAAATAAGCCTACAAGCTTTAGAAATATATGTAGGTATTTAGCAATTACAGTCAACTGGAACATTCTAAGTAACAAACCCAGTCATTTTCTGTAAAGACTAGTTGCTGAGCATAGCATCTGAGGATAACGAAACCATTATGGTTTCTATACTCTAGACAGAGAAGTGTGTGTGAAATTTCCTGTTCTGGTTGTAGATTTCAGTGTTTTCATGGTAGTAGAATAAAGGACTAGTCTATAAATTGCAAAGAATGTGTCTCAGAAAATGTTTTCGTTTCTGTCCGCAGAAACAGAGATATCCTGCAAAGCTTCATGCACATAAATGGTACAGATCTATTCACAATTAAAGATTTAGTCTAATAAGGAGTAAAGGTCTGTGACACAAATTCAAGACACTTTGAATTGATGATTATTTACTGATCTTTATAAAAGATAGTACTTATTCTGAAATTATGAGAAATAGTAAATTTTCTAAAATAATAGTATTAAAAGTTGATTACCTTCACTATTTCATGTTTTAATAGTTGTGGTGTAGCTATAATAGTCTAAAATACGAGGTAATCAAATTGTACTATAGACTACATCTTGAAGACAAACACAAGCACATTACCATGTTATACTATCTTTCAAGTAAAATGAAAAAATGCAATTTTTTTGAAATACAAGTAACTTTTGATAGTCATCAAATGAATGACTCAGCAAACACAAATGAGATGATAGCTAACTTTGTTTGCTATGCTGCTTTGTTCTGAAAACAAATTATTCATAAAAAGGCAGAACCAAAAAAGAGCCCCAAAATATTTTTTTTGCAAATAGTTCTAAGTAAATGAACAATTCTAGCTATTTCACTGTTAACTTTTGAAATTTCACTAACATAGCTTACTATACAATATAGCAGGTAATGTAAACAGAGCATTACAAAATGCAATATACCATTCTGTGTAGAAATGATTGTCTTTTATGACTGTAGCTTCCTAAGATTGACTTTTGTTCTATAGCACAAAAAA
>VZSG01000208.1:373305-403892 GCA_013398315.1 Nothoprocta pentlandii | reverse complement strand
TTGCCCAGGAGGATGCTGTGAGGGACAGTGTCAAAAGCCTTGCTCAAGTCCAGATAGACCACATCTACCGCTCTGCCCTCATCTATCCAGCTAGATATTCCTTCATAGAAGGTGATCAGGTTAGTCAAGCAGGATTTCCCCTTGGTGAATCCATGCTGGTTACTCCTGGGCACCTTCTTCTCCTCCATGTGTCTGGAGAGAGCAGCCAGGATGAGCTGCTCTATCACTTTCCTGGGGATGGAGGTGAGGCTCACCGGCCTGTAGTTACTCGGGTCCTCCTTCTTGCCCTTTTTGAAGACTGGAGTGATGTTGGCTTTCTTCCAGTCAAACTGTGATAACTGTGCAATAACTATTTTCTAGAAGGAAATGTGAATAATGCTGGTCAATGGTTGCAATCCATTAAAGCTTTCCCTATGCACATAATTCTACCAGCACAGTTTCTCTTGAGCTCTGAAATATTTTTAGCCATTTGAGTTTTTCTTTTTCTTTTTCGGTCTTCTTCCTTCCGAACTTTACATGTCTCTCAGCTCCCATTAAATACAATCCATCTGACCAGTAACCCTACGTATGTGGTGAAAACACAAAAAGGAAAAAAAAGAAGGGGTCAAGGAAAGGTTGGGTGAATTGGCAATTAGTGGGAAATTTCATAAACAATAAGGGAAATGTGTTTGAGTGTAGCCTGTTTATTTTTTTTTTTCTGCATAAATCTCTATTTCATCTCTATTCTTTTCATGCATATTCAGTTTAAGGAAAAAAAAAAAAAAAGCATCTTTCAGAATACCAGGATATTTTTTATACTTTATTTATTGTACTACAAATACCGTGGTAATAATGCTGGTCTGGGAACCAGTTAAATGAACGCAATTCAAATTAGTGGGCAAGCAAGGGCAGAGTCTTTCATTTATAGTGTGCTTGATCAGACCACATTAAAATCAACAAGACTTAAGCCCATTCTGTTTACAGCCCACAGGTTGTTATCTAGTTTCAAACCTTTCTGTTTAGAATTTTACTGTATGCAGCTCACCATTAATTGGGAGCTTGGATTCTAATGACCACTTTTTGGTACAAGAACTGGAAATGCTGAAATCCATAGTGTGCCCTAAAAGGTATTCATTTTGTTGAAAACGTTTACAGAATATTACTGATTATTTGAAAGTTAAACATTTAGTCACACTTTTCATTATCAGATGTTGTGAATATATACACATGTATATTTTAAATGATCTCCATTCAGATAAAGATGCTCATTTCACTAAGTTACCTAAAACATCATTTGCATAGGGTTATTACATCAAGAAAAACAACAACAGAAAACAATAAAATTTACCTCTCTTGTGTACAGTGCCCTGTTTCTCTAATCCCCACAGTCAGTGAGGAATAAAGGCTGGCTTTATACCGTCAGTTTCTTTTACTGTGCACCTTGGCATTTGTCAATATTCCTTAGCACAAAAATAGTGCAAATATTCAAGGACACAACACAGCTTTAGATGTTTGTTGCCACTTGTACGTGGATGCACTGTAAAAAACCTACACATTAATTAATGATAGAAACTGTTTTGTTATTGCAAGCCCACTAATGGAGCTCTATCAGGTGAACTAGTGACATGAAACTTTCATATTCCTAATCAGTATCACATTGAAATATATATATATATATATATATATATATATATACAGGCAGTAAAGAATCTTCCTATATTATTTAGGGGAAAATATCACTGTATAACTAGAAGAATTTTATAAACATGTACAGTTTCTTAGGGTTTTTCTGGGAGTTGGAATCAAATATGATTCTGACGTAAACTTTCCTATTATTTTTGAACACTATTTCAAACTGAAACCTGCTCAAGATCTGGCACTGGACTTGTAGGTCAAATCCTTAATTACATTTATATGCATTCTGCCGTCTTTTTGTAATCACATTCATTCTTATACAATGGTGCAAACTCTCTTTCAGTCAGGCAGAGCTCAGTTACACTTTCTCGCAGTCATTCTCTTGCAGTCATTCTCCTGTCACGCTGAGCTAGAGTGACCACTAACAAATGAGAAACAATTGAGAATCACTATTTTCTCTTCTTACCTGACAACTCCTCCTGAAGAGCCTTAGGTGTTAAGTCTTGGCTAAATGTAGTTTGGGCTAAATATAGTATGGGTAACTAGACTCTGCCTACCCTGATCTCCCTGAAGCTATAATTCAGTGTTGCACCCTTCACCACTCCTTGCTCTAGACTTGAAGCTAGATTTGCATTTTGTGTCGTTTCTGAAAGTGAGCAAAACATTTAACTTTTATTTAGAAAGATTATTAAGATGATTATTCCCACCACAACTTGCTCAAGCTTTCAATCATGCCATTGGACTTTGCCAAAATGAAGTTGAGAAGCTATGTGTTGTGGGCTATCTTAAGAACTTAGTGCATCCAGTGTCCCAGCTTGATAGTAACCTGTAATGCATCAGAACTTCCATATAACCGGCATACCCAATATTCCTCCTTTCTAGAAGAATAACCTATCATATAATAAGGAAATGGGAAGCTTTTCATAATTCCTTTTGTTGTGAATAGAAAATAATATTTCATTTAGAAAAACAACTGTATTTAGTTCTCTTGTTTCAAATAAGCTCTTTTTGATAGTCTATTACAATCGATAGTAAACTTACGTATATATTGTCTGACTTTGTACAATTCTTTAAAAAATCCATTTTGTCCATTTGAAAACTTTTCATTGACGTGCTGTTAGCTGACAGTTGTAGGCATTAGAGTGATATTAGTTTCTTTAATATAATGAATTTGATATTCAGATTTGAAATTCAGCGCAGATATTTTCAGTAGTCATTGTAAATTATGGATTTTTTCAACAGTATATTTCCAGTAGGAGGAAGTGGTGCAAAGAAATTTCAGTGCTTCGTGTGAGTTTCCGTGGTTTTAGACTCGCTACCAGAAATCTTCAATCGTTTTTTCATCTGAAATTCAAATATTTTGATTTGTTCACGCTTTTGTTTATGTTATAAAAAAATACAAGGGATCAAACAAGAACAACTTGAATATTTTGATTTAGAATGACCATATCAATTGACATTTTGAGCTTTTCTGAGGTTATGATTGTCTTGGACCAAACAACAGAATACTCAAGAAATTATTATTGCTCTGTTTTAGAGTTATTAAATTGTGTTTTATTTAGCTACCACATTTTGAGAAGTGATCTTGCTTGGTTGGTGTTTGAGATGTATTTGATCTAATTCACACTATTTCACTCTAGATGCCAAAATTATGGATGTTGGTATTTGAGCTCATCATCTAAAACCTTCCATGTAATCACAACTCTGAACGTAAATTTTCAGTGTGTAAATCTTTAACCTATTTTAGAAACCCATTTTAGAATGAGAAGAGTCATTGTAATTCCCCAGAACTGATGAAATATTAAGGAATAGTAGAAGGTGCCATCCATAAAGCCCAGCCAAAACTAACACAGATATGACTAAGTCAAAGATATGGTCAGAGTCAAGCCAAGATAGAATAAACTTGACCAAGTGAAGAACTTAATACAAATGAGTTAATGTTGACAGAAGAACTCAAAAGTACAGTAAAACAGCCTTACTCATGCAGTGAAGCCAAAATAAAGCAAATAATCTCTTCCATTCTTCTAATCTTTTTGTGATCTAGGACTATTTCAGAGAAAGTTAATTTGCTTTCTCTTCCTATTCTACCCTTCCAGTCAGACACTCAAAACGTACTATTTTTTCTAACCTATACTTTCGTCTTAAGCATGAGGCTCTATTGATCTCTTAGAAATAATTATAATTCCCTCGCAGGAGAATATGATGAATTTTACATTTGTCTTTCCATCTCTAGTTTTCTATCTTAGCTTTAAAATATTAGTCAGATATAATTCCCATGTTAGTATTATTGAAATAGTCTTTAAATTCACTGGGCCCTGGGTCAAGCCCAGAGTGCTTGTCCAACTTTAGAATACATTAGCAGTTGCAGGGAAAGCATCTCATCAAATTATGAATGGACTCATCAACTTAAGGCAAAGCTTTTTTTTAAAATATCTATATCTATATATAAATACATTTTTTCATATATTAATAAAATATTGTCCACCATTCTAGACAAGGAAGAAAACAACACTATGAGTCTATTGTTTTCAACTTGCTTACCTACTGTTTCAACTAACAAACTAATGATAGAAAGTATTACATTAAAGAAATTGCCAGTCATTTTTGTTGGTTATAGCCTGAAATTAAAAAAAAAAAAAAAAATTGTTTGAGGTTTCTGGAATTAAATAGCAAAACCTAAATTTACAAATTTTACTAATATAGGAGAAATGCACTGAAGGAACTCATCTGTAAAACTCAGTAAATCACAACCTCAATGAATTAGGTACTTTTAATTTCAGAGAAGGCTAATATTTTCATAATAGCCCTAGATATGCTCCTCACATTAGATTATATGTTTTGATACACATGTTATTACACTGTATAGGAGTAAGTTAAAAAATAATAATGTAAGCTGATTTAAAACCTATTGAAATGATTAGTGGTGTTTGGAAATGAACACATTTCACATGCATTGACTAAGATGTGATTTTCGAAGAGGTCCATTTCTCTATATTCTCTATATTATCTAGCTCTTTTACCTCAGTCCTGGGAGGGGCACCTGAGAATATCTTTCTGAGACAAGAACAGGAGCATGAAGAACAGCTCAGTTCAGCTCTAAGTTAGACCTTACAAAGGAAATGCTGTAAATGCAGGATGTATTTGGAAAGCACATTCACATTTGGTATCTTAACTGCCCAAATTAATCACAAAAAGAATGCAGATGAAGAAACAAGGCAGTGAAGTAAGCTTATTTTCAAACAAGTTACCATATATTTTTAGACCATAGAAGAAATTTGTGATTAAAGGCCAGCTTTCAAAAATGATATTGAAAATCTGTGACAAGTGAAAAAAATAGTTACAAATATGCTTTGAGGCCTGAAGAAAGTGATCCTTTGAAGAAATTTAAATACGGACTTCTGAATAAGCAACCAGGAAGAAGGTCAGGTGTGAATTTTCAGGGGAGTAATTCGTGGATCCATGGTAACTTCTCTTGCAGTAAATTATTTAACAAGTATTTTTTATTTGTTTATTCCATCAAGAACACTTTACTGTACATACTTGCTCAGAGCATGCTTCTATAAGAACACATTAGTGATGGTTTCAGTGTGAGAGTGACATATTCAGTGTCTACACTGGTGTTTCATTTTGGATCAGGAGAGCACTTCTGAAATTAATCTCCCATTTTATGTACTTTGGTTCACAGCATGGTCTTGGAGAGGACAAGCTGAGTTCCATTTTATTTATCAAATTAAGTCGGAGAGATTTCAAAAGATGTCTATTTGCAAAGTTTGCAAAGTGGGGCTAGATGAGTAGTCTGAAGTGAACTCCATGAAAAATGTTACATGGTTTAACAAGTATTTGCTCTACAAATGCTCTCTTATTGAGATGCTCTGCTTGTTAACAAAAGTGTAGCTAAAAAGAACCATTTGTTCAAATTTAAGTTAGTCACATTAAGTCACACAGCAGATATTTTGTTGCTTCTGTAGAACAAAGTGATCACCTTGAAAACAAAAGTCTTCTTACACACTTCTATCTCGTCTTGATGACTCGTGCATGTCATTGTCCTTTCCCTTCGAGTTTCTCTGCAATTATACTGACATTTTTCATCATTGACATGTTGACATGTTGAAACATGTTGACATGTTTCATTTTCTTTGTGTTGGCTTTTAGAAGAATTATCTAAGGAATTCAGGACTCCTCCACTGCCAAAATGACTCTTGACCTTTTTCTGTGACATAACCACCTCTAATGTTCAATGTACACATTGAGCTGCTATTGCAGCAAAGATGGGCATGACCAATTATTGCCCCGTTGGGACATTACTAGAGTTCTCAAGGAGAATTGGAGGATTACTTGAATGTTACTGAGACTGTTTAGATAAACCCTGATCATTGCTAATTTGCATCCATTTGCATCATTGATTTATTTGAGTATCCTAACAGAGTTGTAAAACCATGCTTAAAACACTGATCAAAGAGGTACACTATTTTCCCAGATTGCACATATGCTTTCACCAAATGAATTAGTCTTCAAAGATCAAACTTATACTCTTTCTTTGCTCAAGTGCCAGTTTATGTAATTCTGTAGCCCATGGACCCATGATAATAGTGATAATCAGACTGCATACCATGATTTCTGCTATTGATCAGTTAAATCACTTTAGTCACTTTAGCTGGGTATCTAATATTTGGTGGAAATTAAAAAAAAAATAGTGTATAAAGTTTTAATGGATTTATTAAAAATATAACTGCTACAAATATTTCTGCTGAATATCTACTGGTAAAGCATCTGAGATGAAACTATCAGAGAAACATTTTCACTGAATTTCTGAGGTTAGAAACAACCTCCATATGATACTATGTTCTTTCAAAAATGATAAACTTCCTTATATTTGTCATTGTTTTTTTTAATAACAGGAAAAGGCTCAAAGAAATATTTTCCTCATGTTATAGTTAGCAATTATTTTATCTTGTCAGAACACACATATCATCAGTTAAATGTTGTCAAGATGTTTAAGCAAGTTGTAAAGCATCTTTTTCCTTTATTGTGTTGCTGTTAGAATCATGATCACAGTAACAGCACTTAAGCTACTTACTTTAAAGAAAGTATTATCAGACAATGTTATTAATATGACTTAGTAACAGAGTAAAGACATTACAAGTGCTGGATCAGATTTCTCATGAGAATAATCATTTTCTTATACCTAAAATAAGTTTTTCCCTTTTTCTTCTTCAAAGCTTTGCACTTTAAAAGACAGAACTGATAGAGCTCATTGATCCATCCATGTTTATGTTGTTATCTGTGCATGTCTTCTGGCTCCTTAATAATCTTACACTTGCTTTGGGGTAAAATTCCTCTTTAACTACTCCAGGATGTTTAACTTCATGACTGAAAAGTTATAGTAATCTATTACTGTATGTGAAAGAAGTGACATACTGTGCTACTTATATATTTAAATTACATATGCTTTCTTCCTAAGTGTTGGTATTTTACAGTACCATATGACTTGACCATGTATTGTGCAGATCAAAGTAGATTTTGCAGCAACATATGAAAGAAATACAACAAATAGGATGTACAAGGGATTTATTTTATTTTAATAGGTGCTTTTACATTGTTTCCTTTTGTACACGCTGCGCCAGAGCATCTTTCATCCAACTACTATTCCTAAGTGGCTATATTTCCAAGAGGTGATCTCTGGGCCATGCTTCAGCAAAACATTTAAGATTATGCTTAATTAACTGCAAAATGGGAACTCTTCATGGATGTATTATTGAGTGCCCTAAATGTCAAGGTTCCACAGACATAAAGAAATCAACAACAGGAAGTATGTGAGACAGCGCTTGACACTAAAATTGAATCTGTTAAATGTACACATCCAGACAATGTATTCCTTTAAATCTTCAGGAAGCTAGAAGATAAGGAACTCTCTAAATCAAAGAAGATCTCAAATCAGCAATTTGGAGAGGTACTGAGAGGCATCTCTTGGTCTCTTACTTCTTCTGAAATAATGAAGTGTTAAGCATGATCTGAATCCCGGTGACACCCCTATAAACTACAGCTTCAGCTAAGGAGACTCTTAAATATTTTGTGAAGCTATTCCAAAAAAAAAAAAAAAAAATTATGTGAGCAATGTGTTTTCCAAATTAGATACAACCTTGCTCTTAAAACCAACAAAAGGATAGCAACAACCGATAACGGGAAAAAAAAAAGATCGAAATTAAAGCTAGGAAAAGGTAAAAAAATAAAGAAAGAAGACAAGGATTTGAATGACTTCTGGCTTCACCTTTTCAAAAACATATTAACAATTGTTTACAAAAACACATTCTTTATTCTTACTCCTAGTTTATAGATAAAAACAAATCTTTTTTTGCTTTTTAATTGGGATTCTTAAATATTTCTGAGTAATTGTGTTAGAAAATTATTTTTGAACGAGCAGTAGTAGTAACTTCTGAGCTTGCCTGCATCCAAGAATATACAATTTTAACAAATGCTTGTGAGCCAAAAGACCCAAAATCTATTGCAATTTTCTTCACCAGTCAAAATATTGAACATGCTTTTCACCTTAACCAGCTGTAAGCAAACCAAAACAGCAGGAACAGGAGTTGGAAGAGGCCTCCAAAGGCCGTTTCCAATCTGGATGACTCTATATCTGAACTGCCTACTGGGGCTGCTCCTGGAGTGGTTGGTGGGAGCAACATTTAGCAAATGCAGGAATATATTATAGTTTGAACTGAACTGCATCCTACACATACCTATTTCTTACCTCTGACTACACAATGGGGTATATAGCGACAGATTTAGTTGTGGGTATCTGCAATGAAGATTACATTTGGTCAGATAAATTTTTCCCTCAATAACAGTGAGATCTATATCTTTTACTCACATTTGTTTCTCTTTACCAGTAATTTATTTAAAAATATGTTTATATTTCAGTCTATTTCTAATGTGGAAGTAATTTTTTGGGTTTTTTTGTATATGTTTATTTCTATAATCCATAATACATTTATTATAGTTGACACCCAGGTAAACAGTGGGATCACATAAAGCTTGTTTTCCTTCATAGCCATGTTTAGTAATAAAATAGTGTGATCAATCCTTAAAAGAACAGTGATAGAAAGGATACTTAATGGTTAATAAGATAGACTTTTATTCCCACTTGCTGTGTGACCATATGCAAGGTATTGTCTTTAAGTTTATTCAAATGTGAAATAATTATAATTAATATTCAGCATAACTAATGGTTAAGTGCCTTTAGAACATGTAATGAAACAAGCTCTGGAACAGCAGAATATTTTTGCTTCAGCCTGTTTAAAACTTTATCTCCTTGCCACATATTTTCAAGAGGTCTACAACTCCATACTCGAGCTCAATGATTAATTCAAATTAATAAATCTACCTCATGATTTGCTTTGTTTTCTCTTTGCAAATTGCTTCAAATAGACTGAAAATGTTTTGGGCTTATTAGTTATAATCAGATTTCTGCAGTGACTGATTTTCAGTCTGAATATATTGCTATTTGCACTGTGCTGGTACTCCTTTACTGTTAGTGAAGAGCATATGTTATTAATTAGTGCAGTCTTACCTATGTATATTGATGTTTTATAACTAAATCTATGTATCTGAAAAAATCCTGATTCATAGATTTTAAAGGTCAGCAAGCACGAGGAGACCACCTACTCAGAACATCTGCATAGTCAGTTTCCCCTGTGTTGAGTCTAATAATTTGTGTTTGACTCACAGTGGCAGAATCCTTTTAAGAGGATCTGTGAAAGGTTATTAAGAAGAGGAAGCATATTCAATAGACTTAAACTCACTATATGGGAACTGATTCTTCTCCTCCCACTGGACAATGTAGAAGGTTTTGAATGAAAGATGACTGAAAATCATTGCATTAAATTATACCTTTCTTTCATTCTTGTTTGGGTAACTTCAAGAGGAAGAGAACAAAGCACTTCCATTGGTAGGTTGTTCCAATAGTTAATTACCCTTGATGTTAAAAATGTTTTTAACTTTTAATATGAATTTGTCAGGCTTTAATTTTCCCATTATCAGTTCTTGTTAACAACTTTCTATGCCAGTACTCCCCGTGAAAATACTTGTACATCATAATCAAGTCACCTCTTGATCTTTCTGATGAGCTAAACAGATTGAACTTCTTAAGATGTTTACTGTAAGCCTGTTTTTTAAGCCTTCAAATCATAGTTTCTTCTGCACATTGTCTTGAATTTGTTGGCATGCTTTAATATTCTCCTTCCACTATCAGCACTGCCATTTATACAGCTAAAGTTCACGGCATATTGATTAAGAACATCCATTTCCTGCTCAGAGATCAAGAGAAATGTCATAGTCAGTGTTGCCAGACAAATGATGAATTACACACATTTAAAAAAATTTCACTTATACACATGCACACACACATTCATGCACAAATCCAGTTTTGATCAACACAAATAATTTGACAGAAAATATCTTTTTTTTCATTTCATTGATGCTTTCTCCTACTTGATTTGTTTAAAAACAGATCTTTGACTATTGACTAAAACTTGCTCATTTTAAAATATACTAATCAGAAAGAAAAAAATATTTCACTTGTAAGTAAAATAATAATTTTTATGTACCTTTGAGTTAAGTATTGTTAAGGATACTGTTAACTTGGATTAAGCAAGTTAAAGATCCAACATTTGATCTGTTGTGTTTCGATTTTTCAACAATTTTGTGAATGATCTCTTACCTGGTTCTCAGGGTCACTTATATGGCTAACTTCATGTACCTTTAATGTTAGAATTCACCAAAGAGTAAGACATTTTTTCATATTCAGACTTAAAAATTGTTTTTTACAAACAGTTTATATTTATTTTAAGGGAGAAAAGCAAGGAGTTATCTTGCATCTGATAGAACCTAAATTTGTCTTAAAATCAAAAAGAAACAAACAATCCAGCCTCACAATAAATACACTAATCATATGTAAAACAATAAAAAAAAAAACCAGTTTCTTGTGAAATATCGTTCTCTGGCCTCCTCCTGCAGTCAATGGATATGCTCATATGGATTTCAACAAAATGTTTATTAGGCTCTGAGCAGGGTAGTTTCTTGGCATCATACAACAGGTTATATGAATGGACATTTTCCTTTACTTTGTGTCTACACCATCTGTTCTGCCCTCTAATTACAAATGCAAAATGAGCATAATTAAATATTGGCATCACACAAAAATAAGCTAGAAGTTATTTCAATGCATATGCATGTTCTTTATTAAATGCAACAAGCATCTGTTTTGTTTTCTTATGTTTGAAAACATAGATAAGGGAAAATTGCTTTTTGCTGACAGAAAGGATATCTTTTACTAACAAACTGAAATTCAACAGAAGAAAAAACACTTTACAACGTTTTGCACACAGCAGTTTCTGTAAATAAAGATTCAGGCCTGAATTCTTTTCTGGAGCAGCACAAGATGGACTGCAAAGAAGAGGAAGGAAAGTTGTTATTAAACACTGCTTTGACCACCTGTTTAAGCAGAGTTCTTGGTGCATTGGTTCCAGCAGAACAAGCTACAACTCTTCAGTCCTATGTCATTTCCAGGTTGCATCCCAGCCTATTTATTAGCTGATACTGAAGCAAGCTGTAATGGTTCCTGTTTGTTCCTGATTGTATATAGTGTATAAGGCAGTTGTATATAGTGTGTAAGGCAGCATAACTATACCTGTGTTTCAGATAAAGAGAAGCAGCTAAGAGGCATCATGCTGTGTATGTATCCCACATAAAAAAAAAAAAAAACATAATGGGGGCACACATTGTATTTCTTGAGTGCAGAGGGAAGGCATGTCATGTTTATGAAGGCATGTGATGGCATAAACTCCCTGAAATAGCGTTGGAGGAGTGTTTTAGGTGCGAGAGGACAACCATGCTGCCAACCTGTCCATCTTGCTCCCTTGTAAAAAGAATTCTACAAATCATCCCTGGGTTTTGCCTTGAGGTAGTTAGTTGGAGGTGCCTCAAGCAATGAGGATGTGCCCAGGAGCATGGTGGCTTTCATGTAGCAGGACGCCTGTACTGACAGAGACTAGAACCATAGAAGAAATCAGTTTCTATACCAGCTTCTACTGCCATGGTGGTCAGGCATTTTGTCACTTGTAAATTTTGAGAGAAGAGAATTACAGAATGGTTGAGGTTGGAAGGGACCTCTAGAGATCATCTAGTCCAAACCCACTGCTCAAGCATGACACCTAGAGCACGTGGCATAGAGTGGCATTCAGGCAGGTTTTGAAGACCTCCAGAGAAGGAGATTCCACAACCTCCCTGGGCAGCCTGTTCCAGGCCTCTGTCACCCTCATAGGAAAGAAGTTCTTCCTCATATGCAGATTGAAATTCCTGTGTTGCAACTTACACCCATTACCCCTTGTCCTGGGCACCATTGAGAAGAGTTTGGCCCCTTCCTCCCTACATTCATCCTTCAGGTATTTATACATATTAATCAGATCCCCTCTCAACCTTTTCTTCTCCGGGGAAAATAGGCCCAGCTCACTTAGTCTTTCCTCGTACAAGAGATGCTCCAGTCCTTTAATCATCTTGGTTGCCCTCCACTGGACCCTCTCTAGAAGCTCCACGTTCCTTCTATACTGGGGAGCCCAGAACTGTACCCAGTACTCCAAGGGCAGCCTCACCAGAGCTGAGCACAGGGGCAAGATCCCTTTTCTCCACCTGCTGGCAACACTCCTCCTGATGCAGGCCAGGATCCCGTTGGCCTTCTTGGCCATGAGGGCACACTGCTGACTCATGGTTAACTTCTTGTCATCCAGGACTCCCGGGTCGCTCTCTGAAGAGTTGGTCTCCAGCAGGTCAACCCCTAACCTGTACGGGTTCTAGTACAGATCCCTGAGTGAAATCTGTGCAAGACAATGTGCAAAGTAAGAGCTACCTAGGCTACTCAGTAAAATAACTGAGAAATGTGTTTTAAAAGACAACTCTCTCTGCCAGTTAACTTCCTAAAACAAAGCTTCAGTCTGGATTGACAGACATGAATCCTTTTAGCAGTATTATGCTGAAAATTCTGCTACTTCGTATATTTTACAGTCAGTTTTTACTGGACTAGAACTAGACAAGGACTGAGCTCAGGTGTCCTACTTTCTAAGTCAGGCTTTACAATCAGTATTAAAATCCGTCTTTTTCTATGTGTGCCCTTGCTGCACAAACTAGAAAGAAGACAGCAAAATGACTAGGGCATCTTCTTTTGGGAGACAAGTCTTTCTGTCACCATCAGGCAGATAAGTGCTCCTACGGTTTGGCTGAATGGCTCAACAACAAAGCGCTTGTGCAGTCCTACTATGATCATGTTTGCTGCAGTTCCCAATCTATAGATTTATATTGAAAATACTAGTTAATTCTGATCAACACAAGAAAATTGAAGTAAGAAGATAATCTGCTGTTTCAAGTGGGATTCTAATATAAGATATGGAAGATTATATGTATAAAACCTTTTCTCTAGAGGTATGGGGATGCAGCCTACACAACTCTGATATGTTTTTGTCTTTGCTTTGCTATTCTTCTACACATACCAGCAATGTATTGCTGTTGACTAAACAGGATGATGTCTCAGTGATCATGAGGATGGGGAACACCATGCCATAGGCTAGATGATATACACATTAGGATCAATGTGTAAAACGTCACCTGCAAAATCAGTCTGAGTCTTGTGTTGTCAGTCCCACAAGATACTCTTCTGAAAGTGGCATCAAGCCGCTCAGCGCTATCAAGACCTCAGCACTTTGAGTTTCTTCAAAAATGTGTCATTAGGCACTGAGCACTTCCCCTGCCCTAACTTTGCCTAAAACCTTGGTTTACATACAGTCCAATTTTGTCCTGTGGGCTCCCTCTAGAGCCAACTGAGAAAGACACTCTACCACAACATTTCCTCAATCACAAGATACATGTCCAAGACAAATAAAATGACTTAGTAACCAAGTATAGATAGAGCCCAGCTGACTAGCTCAGCCTAAATATAGAGGAGAGGAAAACTACCTCTATGGGCTCTCCTAATGAAAACTGAAGGATTGTCAAGCTAGTTTGAGAATTTAAATTTTCAGCTGGAAAATAGTTCAATTTCTATATCTGTAAATTTAGCTCCAAGTCAAGCAGGTTTTTTTTTTTTTTTCTGAATTTCATTCTTTTGAATGTGTTCAACTGAATGAAATTCACAGAATCACAGAGTAACAGAAACACAGAGAGACCTCTAGAGATTACCTAGTCCAACTCCTCTTCTCAAGCAGGGACACCTAGAGGATGGTGCACAGGAGCACATCCCTCTCTTGTTTGATCACATGTTGATAATTGATACAGATACTGATTATTATATTGCTACAGCTCTCTTGCAAGTTGACCAGCTTTTTAAATTTAAATGGCTAATTTGAGTTCCATCTAGAAAAACAAATAAGCAAATAAACAAAACGAAAAAAGAAGCAAACAGCTCCTGGTTGAATGCTTGAGTATAAATGAAAGTTATAGCAGTGAACAGGTTAGTACCTTGCTCCTATCTCCAGACATGCTTTTTTTTCCAAGAAAATCCTTCTACATCTGATGACCAGAGCCTGTAGAAGCTCTATAGGAAGGCTGAGCAATATTTACTTCATGAAGGTCATGTGATTGATTTATATCTGGTAGAACTAGGAGGATTGTAATACAAAATATGCCTTTAAAGAGAGTTCTGAGATGTACAATTCATATCCAAGATACCTCAGCAAGATATCTGGTGACATTCAAAATCATAGTCACCATTTCAGGCACCTCAAAAATTTTCCAGCATATACCCTTCTCTATTTTTTTTAAGCACAGAAGTTGCCTGGTGAGGATAACATAAAATTGGTACTGTACCTCACACAGTGTGAGTAAGATGGAGTTTGCTTTTCCTAGAGTCCTGTTGAAGTGTTATTTTAAAGAAGTAATAATATAAATCTTATTCTAAACAGTCTACTCCCCGGCAGATTTCTATATTAAGATATCTGGGTAATTGACCAATGCTACTATAGCTCAGCAAGCATTATTTTCTTTTGGTGAAAGGACAGCATAGCAAATATCAATGAGAATAAATTAAAAAAAAAAAAAAAAAAGACCTAAATAAGGCTTGAATATGAAAGGAAAATACAAACCAGATGCGAATGATGGCGATATGTTTTCATTCTTCTTATTTTTTTTCGTTTTAAGACTGGCTTAAAATTTTCTCTTCCCTGCATTGGTCTCTACTGCTGAGTAACAGAAGCAGCAGAAACTGGGAGCTATCCATGGGTTGTACATTGCCATTCTAGCTAAGCCAAGGCCAGTGCCCAACAAAGCCAATGGGAGTGTGCCCATTACTTTCTGCAGGCACTGGAGAAAATACCAGGGGAAAAGCCTGGTGCCTCTGAAGTGCGTGTCAAAGTGCCCATTGCCTTCAGTGAGGCAAATTCTTTCCTTGGGTGCCAAAGACTAACCTGGGAACTCCACTGCATGTCTTTTTGCGAAGGAGGAGAAGCCTTCCTGTGGCTTTCTTGCTGTCATGTGTGCTAATAAGTTTGGAAGATGCAAAACTAATGACTGTAGAGCTGGTTGAGACAGTGCTGGACAATTCATCCCTCTTGCACTATAACTGCAGAGAGGAATTCTCATCTCCCTTTCTGCTCCTCCTAATTAAGCTGTAACGACCACTGCGGCTCTGGGGATCTTTCTTCAAGTCATTGTTTCTCAGTATGGTTTTACTGACACATGAAAAAAAGCTCAGGGGCAGGAGTCGCATGGTGCTTTCTAGTGAAGCTTCAGCTTTAAAGCTAGGACTCAGACTGCTTCACTCCACTGCTGACAATTTAGCAAATGGCCCATGTTATGCTGCTTTGATCTTCTGGAAGTTTTCAAAAATTTCATCCTTGAAGAAAGCTATGAGCCCAACAGATCCCCCAGTTCATTAGCAATCCTTTAGCAGTTCCCAACAATTAGAGCTGTCAGGTAGCCGAACTCCGTTTGGAGGCCGGCCGCACATTCAAAATCCCTGACTAATGACTTGGTAAAAAGACTTGACAGTGTGTTGCAATTTGTTATAATTGAATCTAAGCTGCATCAGCTGTTTGAGGGGCTGAAATGTTTTCAAACATTACATTGATTTAAATTAATGCCACAAAAATATTCAGAAAACTTGTCTGTCAGATTCAGTGCTAATAATCATGTTCTTTTCAGATATGAGGAAGACATTTCATCACCATTTGAAAGCATTGTCAAGTCAGTTAAAATCTCTCCTTAAGTGAAAAATAAGTTGATAATCATTATATTTATGAGAGGAAAGTGTTAGGTAACCGTAATGGGACAGAGTGAGAGAGGGAGGTCTCCTGCACTACCATACCCAAAGAAAGAAAAATTTACAAAACTTATTAGAAATAATAATTTTCAGTGACTATCCTTCAAATATAAAACTTACAAAAAATTAAACAATTCTTCAGTATTTGTTGGAAAAAGTTCAAATAGAAAAATTATCTTCCCTAACTCCCTTTCTGCCTTTATTTAAACAGGAGGCACATAAACTGAACAGTGAGACATTTGGCAAGCAGACTTACAGCACAAACTCTCTGGTTAAAACTTGTATGGTTAAAACTTGCATCTGTCTTCAGAATATCTTTCACTCAAAAGAGGTGGAATGACATGAGATAACAAGGCAGCATTATTTTCCAACCTTTTTTTCCTGTAATCATCTGTTCATAGAATCATAGAATGCCCAAGGTTGGAAGGGACCTCCGAGGTCATCGAGTCCAACCTACCTGCACACGCAGGGTCACCTAGAGCACGTGGCACAGGGCTGCGTCCAAACGGGTTTTAAAGGTCTCTAAAGAAGGAGACTCCACAACCTCTCTGGGCAGCCTGTTCCAGTGCTTTGTCACCCTCACAGTGAAGAAGTGTTAACAGTGAAGTACTGTTAGTACTGGAAAGTTTTCCAGTAGTTGCCAGTACATATGTTGAGATGGCTCAGACTGTAAGCACTGGGCCTAAATTTTGATACTTTGAATGTCCTAGACTCTAAATAGGAAGAAGGAGCCTACAGTTTTACTACCAAAATTTCAGCACCATTAAAATCTGATTGCAACTGAAGCTGAACTGCAGCATTACAGATTTTAGTTTTCCTCCCTCATTTTGCTTAACAGATATGAAAGCTATTGACAGATCCATGCATAAAAGGAGGAAGGAGGGAATTCAGTTCTCTGACCTACAGCAACCTGCTCTAATAACAGTTTTACTTGTCAAAGATTCTGAAGGTAATGGGATTTCCCCAATCTAATATGGACAACTATCTAACTCTAAACTAGTCAGTGGAGAGAACTACTGGGAGCAGTTCATCTCATCGTGAAATAGACATGGCCTCAGCATTTGCAACACCTAAAGAAAGCTGAGAAGTTTTCAGCTTTTTAATCAGATATTTTTAGAAAAAGGACTCATGGATAGGTTGATTCACTGACTGATTGATTACAAAACCAAGCAAGAAAACAAGCAAACAGATCCCACTCTGAATCTCTATGCATTAATAAGCTCTTCTGATTCTTCTTTTACAAGTTCACATTTACTTTCCTGCTCTGCATTGTGAATAGAGTTTAATAACTAAACATTCTATATTTTACCAATAAAATTGCAGATTAAAATTTTATTATATTAAAAGCACAACTTGGAGAAGGTAATTCTGAGATGCCAATATTCAAAAAAGTGAATAAAATTAAAATAATATTATATATTCCCTCCGAAGTAAAATTATGTTTCAAAATGAAATATAGTAATGCAGTTACAACATAAGACTACTCTGTCTTCTCAAAGACATCTGCTATGAACAGCAGGTAGAAAGAATCAGGTCTCAGATGAGTATTTGATACAAATGTAAAGAGTCTGATACTATAAATATGTCCATGTTACTTCAAAGGTAATTCAACATACTTTTTTTATTTTTGATGAAGTTTAACAAATTTAGAAGTCTGTATTGGCTGGATGGAATGTGGGCAATCACATCATATTAGTCATTCTTTCAGTCTTGCTAATTCATGAAAGAATATGACTCATAAAATCTTATACAAAAAAAGCCTTCCATGCAATGTCTGCTTACTAAAAAAATGTCAACAGTCAGCTTTGAGTTCTTATGCTTCAGCAATCCCAGGTTTTACAAAGATGTGTGTGGAAACCCTGTGTTCCAGGTTTCATGGCTACCATTAAATAAAGCACAAAAGAATGTTCCACTAATGCATCCTTTATTTATTTCACCTACCCATTTTCTTTAACTATTATGGACCTGATTCAATTAAGCAGGAATAATTCCAAGAAATCCTGATGTACAGACGTAATTGAGCATGTAGGAATGGACTTATTTCAGCAATGTGGTCCCCTGAAGCTAGTCCTGTAGCATCCCTCTGCAGCCATTGGAGCACTAGAAGTACCTCCATATAGTCATTTGCCTCACTCCTCACCTTAAATAACCATCTCCGACCTTGAGCCTGCCTCAGGTATGCTGTTCATCCCTATACCTCAAAAGGTCATCCCAGCTTTTCAGATGTTAATAAGGAAAATATTTCAGAGAGAGAATTCATTTTGCCTTAAATCAACCCTCTCAATCTTCATATTAGAAACTTACTAGGAGTTGTCCTCAAATCCCACCAACAGATTATGACAACATTTTGATTTATTTTCAGAGCCATCTTCAGTTCATATGAAACCATCACACTGAGAAGACCTAAGACAAAACTTCAATAAAAACAGTCCAAGCTCCTGGAATATGAGAGACACACCAAACTCTTCAACTCGTATTTTAGCATTTTAGTACATGATCCAGTTTTTGCATATTTTGAGCAACCACTAACAACTCCTGAAGCCAAAGTGAACTGCTTTGTACTTATATGTCAGTGGTAAAATTTAAAATTTAGGTGCTATGATGTGAACTTGGTAGCTGGATACTATTGTTTATTATTATTACTATTAAATATATAAAAGATGAAATTTATCCTTTTATATGAGTTACATCATACTACATATGCTATGTCTGCTGTATCTCAGATCATTTTCAAGCTTCAGTCCTGCTAGTCATCCTTGAACCTCACTGTAAAATGCTCCCTTAAATTATTTCTAATTTATTTTAAGTTTTTGTTTGTTTGTTTGTTTTATTTAACATAAAACATTATCTGTATTTAAGTGCTTGTCTGCTCAAAAATCTAAAGAGGTTTTTTTTTTTCACTGTAAATCAAAACATTAAACATGTAAACAGAAATAAAAGTTGATTTAGAAAAGGGAGGGAAGAATAGGTTAATTAAGCAGAGGTGTGATATCTACAAAATAAGCCAAGTCACAAAAGGTTTATCCATTTAATGTAAACAGCCAAGTTAAACAAGACACAATTGGGGTTAATTTAGCTCTACAGACTTTCATAATCTCATACTTGGGAGGTCGAAAGAGGGAAGTCAATTAGCCCCAATTGTGTCTTGTTTAACTTGGCTGAGTGAACCACTAACCTTTTGTAAGTTGGCTTCTCTTGTAGATATCACACCTTTCGTAAGACTAACAGTTTTCTAGATTACTTTCTTATTGATATCAGGTATTTTTTATCATATATCATTATTTTGGGAGGAGATTCATAATAACATAATTAAATAACAAGAATGCATTTACGCATTTCAGTGCCAGGAGACAACAAGTAAGTACGGGTGCAAGTAAGTAAGTATGGGTAGAGTTTTGAATGAAATCACATAGTCAGCAGGCTTTGTGTTCACATATTCCTGACACAAAGCCAAGACAAAATCTACTAGAGTATACACAGCATTCAGTGAAAGCTGGCTGGAATGTCCATGCCTTAAACTAGATGCCAAAAGAGGCATCAACTGTCCCATGAATGTCTCAAAAACAACAAAGACAAAAAGCTACTTGACATTGTAAAAGAAAAAAAGCTTCTTAGTTGGCATAATATATCTGCTACTTTTAGTACTCTCTATGGAGGATCTCCTTGCCGAACTTACCTGTTTAGATTGTACTTGTTGTTTTTGTTCTTGTTGTCAACGTTATTATTTAATGGGCTGCTGAAATTTGTTTTAGTAATTGTTTCCACAAATATAAATAAAATGTTTCTATCGACCAGGAGCTTCATTTCACATAATTTTGCACAAAATTGCACAGGAGTACATTGCACATAAGATGCAGAAAATTAGCAGAGAAATAAAAATCTAATATTGCCCTAGCAGCAAGTAATAACCTTTTCTTTGTAAAGCAGGATGTGGTGCAAATGTGGCAGAGACACACAAAGAGTGCATTGGCAATGGTGAGCTGAGAGCCATCATTGCATATCTAAATCAGATGTCACTGTGGTCAAGTACTTGACAGTACAGACTTGGTTATTGTTAGCAACTTAATATGACTTTTTATTGTTAAGAAACATGCATATTGACTTCATATTATATATATAATATACGGTGTCTTAGTTCAAGATGCCTGCCCCAATTGCACATAATATTTTTCTTCAAGCAGGGTATTGCACATATATCAATGGTCATGCCATATATACTTCATTTTTGACTATAGCCAAGAGTAAATCAATGTACTGAATAGATAAAATATATTTGAACAGTTAATTTATGTACAGGATCCTAGTGCTTCTGTGAATATTTAGCAAATTTATTGTGCTACTTATATAAAATAATTTAGCAAAAGTTATTAGATGTTTTAACCCAAGCATCAACATTTTCCTCCTTCAATCTTACTGTGTAGTGTCACAGAGCGTATGAAAGTTTTATTTCTTTACTAGTGGGCCTGAGAATTATTAAGATACTTGAATTGTTCAACTCATCCACAGAACAGAAGATCTGTGCATTTTAACTATCTTTGATCTAAAAGCTTTTTGGCAATTTAAAGTTGTTAGAGATGCATTTAGCGACTGCCTGCTATCAAACTAAGTCAAATACAGTTCTCAGTTTCTGGATAATATGGATAACTCAGTGACAAATCTGACTAGTTTTTAATATGTAATATGATGGAGCCATTCAATGGGGAAAAGTTACTAATTAAATCTATGAAGAAGCTAGATAAATTCCAAAGGTTTTCCTGATAATGTCTACTTGAAAACAGTTGCTGATGGAAGTATTTTAAGGTGTATATATAATTACACACACACTCACAGTCTATGTGGGTTTGTAGCCTTGCAAGTCCAATATAGGACTTCGAGCACTTATAAAACCTATGGACTATAGGATCTATTTCCTCACTTTCAAACTAACTTGCAGTTTTTATGTGATCTCCTAAAATTTATTTGTACCCTAACATATTTCAGTAATACTGGATATAATATTTACATGACCACTGATACTGAACATTTTGCCTTTACTTTTTCTGTAGCATGAGGCATACGGGACTAAAATAATGAAAATGACTCTGCTTAGGTATGACACTATAACTATTCCAAGTTATACTCATTTAAAGTGTTAAGAAATTGTTCCCCAAACTTGTTTGTTATGATATTTGATCAGGCTTTTTATGATTAGTTAAAATCAGCCATTCTTGTTATTTCATCAGATTTTGTTGCTTCTTTGATCTTCAATAGTTTGTACTGATCCGGAGGCTGGTGGCATAAGACCACAAGTGTATTTGTACAACTTAGTGAGTTTCAACATACTTACAATTAGTGCCAAAATGGCATTTGATCTTGTCACTACCTCCCACAGCAAAGCAGCCACAACAGAGCCAGAGAGGCTTTTTCTCATTATCGCACTCCAGAGAATCTCTGCCTGCCAATAAAAAGAAAGGTGAATGCAAGTTCACGTGCTTACAGTGGCTGTAGTTTTCCTTATTTAGCAGGTTCCAAAAGCCTTAGCTACTTTAAAGACCAATGTTTTCATTGTAGTAAGGGCCACATATTGTAGAACATTTCACTGACAAAATATGACATAGTTTTCCTTTGGAATACATTTTGATATTATAGTACTTGAATATATATATACCTCAGTAGTGTATGTGTGTGATTGTCAAAGAAAAAGAAGAGAAAAGATGGAGAGGGGAGGAGAGGAGAGGCAGAGGAGATAAAAAAAGAAAATAAAGATAGTTAATATTTACATAATATATTACATTACATAATGCAATAGTTGAACTACGTAATGATCTATGTAATAGTTGAAATGAAACATTTTTTTTCCAAAGAGTTTTAAATAGAGTTGCTGCTTTTGCTGAAAGAGATTTGACCTATTATTGGTTGATTGACCTATTGACCTGAGAACTGATCTATTAGTATCATAAATAAATGAAATAAGGGAACACAATTTATTCTGAAACTTAAATATCACGAGTTACAGAATTGTCCCATCACAGAAAATATAAAATGTATGACAAAAGTCTTCTTTGATGACATCCTCTACTTGTTATTTAACCTTCACTGTGTCTCACAGAATCACAGAATGGTTGGAAGGTTGGAAGGGACCTCTAGAAATCATCTAGTCCAACCCCCTGCTCCACCAAGGACACCTAGAGCATGTGGCACAGCACCACATCCAGGCGGGTTTTGAATAACTCCAAAGGAGAAGACTCCACAATCTCTCTGGGCAGATGGTTCCAGGGCTCTGGAGGGCTAACAGTGAAGAAGTTCTTTCCCATATGGAGATGAAATCCCCTGTGTTTCAGTTTGTACCCATTACCCCTTGTCCTATCTCTGGTCACCACCAAGAAGAGTTTGACTCTTCTCACTCATCTGACCGAGAAGAGTTTGTCCCCATTCTCTTCACATTCTTCCCTCAGGATAAGATCCTGTCACAATTTTCTCTTCTCCAAGCTAAACAGGCCTAGATCACTTATCTTTCCTCATGAGACAGATGTTCAAGTCCCTTAATCACCTTTGTCGCATAGGACTCTTTCCAATAGCAACATGTCCCTTTTGTACTGGGGAGATCAGAACTGTATACAATATTCTAGATCCCCTAACAACCTAGATCCCCTAAAATCTGCTCAAGCTCCTTCTGCCTTTCCAAGTATCTTAATACTTTGTAAATATTGATTGGGCAAATTTACAGAAAGAATTTTTATTAAAAGAACAGCTTTTAATGGTGTTTCTAGTAGTTTGGACTATTTGAGAGTTCAAAATGGATAAATTAACAACCAGATCTTTCCAAAATTACATTATTTTTGGAAGTTTGAGACCATAGGAAAAAATGATTGGACATGTGAAATTTAGAGACAGCTTTGGCTGCAGTGACCATGAGAAGGTGGAGTTCTCTTCTGATTATCTTTGAAAGTTCATAGGACTTGGGGTGGATTCTGAGGAGTGGGAAAAAAGCTAATGTCACCTCTGTCTTCCAGAAAGGCAAGAATGCTGCAGGATCTGATTACAGACTTCACTGTGATTCCTGGGAAGTGATGGAGAAAACATGTATTTTCAAGCATATTAAGGAGAAGATAATTGAGAGAAGTCAGCAGGGATTTATGAAGAGGAAATCGTGCCTGATCACTCTGACAGCTTTCTATAATGAAACGACAAGCTTAGTAGATGAGCAGAGAGCCACTAATGTTGTTTATCAACAACATTAATCAACAGATTTATCAACAACATAGCCTTCAGTAAGGCTTTTGACATTGTTTCCCATAGACAAGTTGAATGGGATGGATGAATAGGCAATAAGGTGGAATGAAAACTGGCTGAAATATTGGGCTCAGATGTTTGTGATCAGTGACATGAAGGTCAGCTAGAAGTTAGTCACCAGTGGTGTATCTCAGGACTCAAGGCTGAGGATAGTGCTTTTTATAAATAGTAATTAATGACCTGGATGATGGGAGCAAATTTATCCATCATCAGGAAGTTTGCAGATGATAAAAAAAAAAAAAAAAAACAAACTTGGAGATGAGACTGATACACCAGATATGTGTGCTGCAATTCAGAAGGACTTCAACAAGCTATAGAAATGGGCAAAGAGAAAGGTCATGAAGCTCCACAAAGTGAAATGCAAAGTCTTTCAGCAAGGGAGGAAAAGCCCTATGTACCAATATAGTTGTCTGGAAAGGAGTTTTGAAGAGGAGAACCTGAGGGTCCTGGTGGACAAGTCAAATATTTCAGCAACGTGCCCTTGCAGCAAAGAAGATTAAAAGCATTCTGTATTGCACTAACATTGCCAGCAAGTGAAAGGAGGTGTCTTTCCCTCTGTTTAGCCCTGGTGACACCACGCTCAAGTGCTAGGTACAAATTTGAACTTCCTGGTGTGGGAGACATGGACTTACTGGAGCAGCTCCAGAAAAAGGCCATGGAGATTATTAATGTCTAGGAGCATCTGACATAGGAGGAGAGGCTGAGAGAGCTGGGGATGGTTTAGCCTGGAGAAAAGAAGGGTCTGGAGGATGTTATCAATGTGCATAAATTCATCATGAGTTGAAGAAGAAAGAGATAGATTCTTTGTCACGGGCCGCCAGTGAAAGAGTCAGAAACATGACAAGTTCAACTGAAACTTAAGGAAAGAGTGGTCAAACACTGAAACAGCTGCTCAAAGATTTTGTGGAGTCTTCATCCTTGAAAATCCACAAAACCAAAATTGAAAATATCCTGAGCAAGCTACTCTAGCTGATTCTGCTTTGAGAAAGAATTGGCCTAAGATGATCTCCAGAGATCTCTTCCAATCTCAGCTATTGCATGAATATCAAGATAGATGTGACCAACACATACACTAGATAAAACAACAAGTAAAGACCAGGGATCAATAGACAGCAAATAACTGCTGCTTCAGAGAAAAACAGCCATTGGAAAAAAAGTATTAGATTTTGGTTTAGGAAAAAAATCCTTTAGGTTAGAGCTCACTGTAAAAGGACAGACGAACTCCAATTTCACTCGGAGAGAACAGGCTTCTTTCCCAAATACTCGAAGGTAGATGTGATATGCAGAAGGAAAGCACTGAGTAGACCGAGTAGACCTGTTTGTATCTACTCCGCATCTAGCAAAGCAACATCTCTATCCAGCTTTCTTGACTTATAGTCTCTCCCTATGTTCTATCATCTCATCTAATTTTTAACCTATTCTTTTGTTCTTCAAAAACACCAAGAAGGTAGAGACTAACTCTGTTGGCCACACTGGTCCAGTAAGGCACTGATAATGATAGACATAGAAAAGCACAGAAATCGTTCTTGTCAAGGTGGTAGTCTCACAGCTCTCACTGATTAACCCTGATTAGCCCTGCGTGGGACACCTTTCAAGGAATCTCTCCCCTTTTAATCAGTGATCACTATTACAGTGGAAGACAGTGAATGAGGAGAAAGGGAGTTACTGAAATTCCTTGTCCATGTGTTTCACTTCTGGTAAGCATGCCAAAGATCTGAATACTTTAGCCATGGGGGGTTTAACAGGTTTCACCTGTACTCATGAGCTAGATTGTATAGGTGAAAAGAATGTTAAGTATCCACCTTTTGTGTGTGTGTGTTATTGCAAGTTTGGAACCTGGAAAGCCCATATTGTCATGTTGCTTTCGAGCCATTCCCTGGAGCATGGACTCAAGCACTAATGTGTAAATGTCCACACTATCAGTCCTACTCCAGCTAACATAATCCCATGATATCCATGAGGAATAATTAAAGCCCTAAAAATATATGAAGATAACATAACCTAGAGACTGTTCTTAACAATCAGCATGTATGAAGTCACCTTATTTTGGAGGAAAATAATTTAGCCATATGCACAGAGAAAACTTGCCCTATTACTAGTATGTAGATAATACGTACAATGGCATATCAATATAGAGGTAGTCTACTTTTTTTTTTTTTTTTTNAAAAAAAAAACCCTTAAAAACCTTAACTTTAAAACAAAAAACTTATTTCATTCTTGCTGTGCATGAATAGGAGTACAAAAGATGCATACATGCCATAACTGAGGGACAAAAACAGAGCACCCCAAAATCAGATAAAAAGGTTGTAACAGTAATTTATCCACCTTGATTTCAAATAATAGACTGATGAGTGCTTTGGAAAGCAGTAAAATATAGAGATAAAATTAGTGACCTGTTAGTATTTAAATGAGTTTTTTTTTTTTTTTTGAGAAACATATTTTTGTGCCACTTTGTAGCAGGTTGTAGAGATATAGATCATTCAAATAGCAGAGCCAACATTACCTCCACTATAGTGGAGGAATATGTTTGAGCCTCTGCACAAAGCAGTAGGGGTTATTTGACCAAAACTGTAGTTAACTCACAATGCATTTTCAGAGTTTTGCTGTAATTGTTCTTTGTCTGCATTTTTTTTTTCTCAATTCAGAGGAATTAGGATTTGGTGTGGTAGTGGTTATTTCCAAAGTAGACTTAAATATTTTCAGGAATTGTCTCTTTTTCTTCCTGACAACTACAATCTGTCAAGCTCTACTCTCTCTCTCTATAGTTGTGCAGGGACTACAGATGTTTTTCAAGCAAGACTATCAAGACAATGCATTTGCATTCTAGTGAGTTCAGCCAGCCTGGTGTTGAATGATATTTGGCCTATGGAGTGTCACTTCCTTTCAGCCACTCTGTGTAATTCAAAAGGCACAGCTGTTGTGTAGGGAAAAAAAAAAAAGCCCTCTCTCTGCAAGGTGTTCAGACATTCATCAAAAAATATAAGCTGCTAAAATGTAATAATCAGATGTTATAGGTATACCTCAGAATGGGCATTTCCTCTTCCATCAGCCATGCTATCTTACTGTGACAGTATGAAGAATGGGCAAGTCGTTTTGATATATGAAGTCTTAATCTTTTATTCAGAAAGTATATCCTGATAAGTGTTTAAATGTGATAGGTTACAAAATGAAGCATCTTACTGTTTAAATTGCAGCCGTCAAGGGACAATGAGTCTGTTAATCTCCCTGCATAGTTACTCTATGGCAGCTATCATGATGGCATTTTTTCTTATCACAGTAATAACATGATCCAAGCAGAAACTGTTAAAAGGTGATTTCCCCTCCTCCCCCTTTGATTACCTTTCACAGTCCTAGAATATTCTGGAATAAAAAGTGTAATGCTTGCCTTCTGCACCAACTCTGTAGTCATCCAGTTAAATTTGTATTCCCTTAACATAATTGACCTTGAGAATTCCACTTATTCAGAAAAGCTAATCAGGGTTTTACTTCTAGCTAGTCAACTTTAAAACTGGAAAAACAAAGCAAAACCCCAAAACACACTAACAAACTTACAGCCCTTCCTCCACCTCCACCTCCAAAGCACATACATAGTTGACTACATTGTTCCAGAATAAATTATCAGGAATGCAGAGTCTTCTGCAATCAGTGTTCATTGCATTGACCTATATTTACTGCCTGGTCTATATGGCGTTATGGTAACCTGTTTGACTAACTTTTATAAAGGAATCTTTCAAATGGAAGGATTTGAAAGTCTTTCCACACCTGAGGACTTCTGAGCCCGCAAAAAAAAAAAAAAAATCAATTGTGTTTTAAAGAAAGCATGTTGTTATACAGAGATATACTGAGATATGTTATAATTGGAGCTAAAAAACAAGCAGCAAATTTTTAACAATGGTGCAAAAACTTGCACTAGTTCTTTTAATATGCCCCAAGAGATAATTACATACTCACGGAATGGTTGATGGTCTAGAGACCACCTCGTTCAACATCCCTTCTCAAGCAGAGAAGAGCCAAGAGCATGTTGCACAAGTTTGCATCCAGACAGGTTTTGAATATCTCCAAAGGAGGAGACTCCAATGCTGAAGATCAAAAAAAATTCAGTGATTATATTCTTGGCAGACAAGTAAGCGTCCCTCAAATTTTGCTGGTTTTCTTATAACTCTTAAGGCTCCAGTTTCGACCTGGAGCGCTCATGATGTAGTGTGCGATTCCATGTCACGGCTTGTCCTGAAAAGGCAGTAATTTAATGGATATATAGGACTGCTTGCCCTATTAACCTGTAAATCAGATCTTTGTGCATTCACAGAAAAAGAAAGTTAAATCTCCCAACACAGGAAGAATAAAAAGCACAGATTAGCACGGACAAGTTGCTGAATACATAACCAAAACTTCTTGAATACATGGTAGAGGGGTTCAGTCGCTATCACTGCTTGAACTTGTGGTTAAAGAATTTAAAATCAGCACCGTCCAGGGTAGTGAACTGAAAAAAAAGTATTTCATTGATGGGTGGATTTCATACAACCTAACATTAGCCCTATAGCTCTATAGTTCTATAGCTCTATAGACAATAGGTAGTTATTCCAACAGTTATTCTTTGCCTTTTTTTTTTTTTTTCTTTTTTTCCTATTTTCTCTGGAGGCTGACTGGATTCACCAGAAAGTAAACACATATGACAAGTTCCTCAAATAGGTGGACTAAATCACCTCTGGAAATTTTTATTTCTAACACACATAGGGAACAAGCTATGATCACTGATATGCTCAGAATATCTTTCAAATCACCAAAAAAAGTATTTTATCAAAACAATTACATATAAGTTTCAACATTTTAGGAGATAAGAATGGAAACTTACATTTCTCTGGGAATATATGCATATACCTCAAGATAAAGTGTATCTGTTGCAGTCTGATAGTGTCTTGTCTAGTGATATAGTTTCTTTATTATAGTTGTCTCATGTAAATTAAGATAGAAGTAATACAATAGTATAAATGTGGATATGAGGAATTATACATTGTTGATTACTTCCACATGAAAGTGTTAGTATTTCCAGATGAAAAAAGGTACTTTGCTTCATACTTAAATAGCTTTTATATACATGAAGTTGCGAAGACATTCCGCATGTTGGAGCGTCATGTTTCTTTTGAACAAATCGAACATCGTGGCTTTGTGTTAATTATTCAAGCCAAATGTGAAAGGTGTTCAAAAAGGATGTTGTGCAGATATAGGGATGTTTCTGGAAAGAACATTTTTGGTTCAGAGAGCCTACAAAGCTATAGGATGTTCATGTAGTATGTGAAAAAAGAAGATTTCTCAGTGCAGATGAATAGAAAATTCATAATAAACATTAAATATATTTTGTAGCAATGTTGTCCAAAGAGAGAAACAAAGAACGTAGAGGGGAAACTCCACTGAATCCAGGCCTTACTATCATAGACAATTATATGGCAATGAACATCTGCTTATAAACTTGTCAAAACTCCTTGTAAAATTTCATAGGCTGTTGAATCCCCATACATACATTGTCAAGATTCTTCATATTTGCACCCTTTGGACATTCATGTAACTCCTTTGAGTTCTTGGCTGAAATTCTTTCATGAACAGTTTATACCTGTATGCCCTTAGGTCAACACTACCTTTCAGGCTAGGAAAAGATATTTTTCTAAGCAGCTAAGCAGCAGCTTCTAAGCAGCCACTGAGAGCCATGGAGTGAGATTTGTCTCAGAAAACTTATCTGAAATTTGACTATTCGCTATATGCTTCCTTAACTTACTTGAGCTCCATATGCTAAGACACTTGCCATCATCTTCTAAAGGTCCTGGAGAATGGAGGAGGTGCCCGAGGACTGAAAGCAAGCCAATGTCATACCAGTATCCAAAAAGGGCAAGAAGGAGGACCCAGAAAACTACAGGCCTGTCAGCCTCACCTCCATTCTTGGAAAAGTGATGAAACAGCTCATCCTGGCTGTTCTCTCCAAGCACATGCAGGACAAGAAGGTGCTCAGGATGGAGTCACCAAGGGGAAATCATTCTTAACTAATCTGATAGTCTTCTATGATGGAATGACTAGCAGGGGAGAGCAGTTGATGTCATCTATCTGGACTTCAGCAACATCCTCCTGGGCAAGCTCTAGAAGTGTGGGATAGATGAGTGGACAGTGAGGTGAGCCAGTGAGTGCCACTGGCTGCATGGCAGAGCTCATAGAGTGGTGGTCAGTGGCGCAGAGTCCATTTGGAGGCCTGTAGTTAGTGGTGTCCCACAGGAGTCAGTCCTTTGTCCAGTCCTGTTCAATTGATTCATCAACAACCTAGATGAAGTGACAGAGTGCCTCCTCAGCAAGTTTGTTGGTGATGCAAAACTGGGAGGAGTAGCTGATACCCCAAAGGGCTGCACCACCATCCAGAGGGTCCTGGACAGACTGGGGAACTGGGGAGTGAGAAACCTCATGAAGTTCAACCAGGGTAAGTGCACGTCGGGAGGAATAACCCCAGACATCAGTACAGGCTGGGGACTGACCTTCTGGAGGGCAGCCCCGCATAGAGGGACCTGGATGTCATGGTGGATGACAAGTTGGCT
The DNA here is from genome assembly GCA_013398315.1 of Nothoprocta pentlandii. Classification (NCBI taxonomy): domain Eukaryota; kingdom Metazoa; phylum Chordata; class Aves; order Tinamiformes; family Tinamidae; genus Nothoprocta; species Nothoprocta pentlandii. The sequence continues at coordinate 374,135 of VZSG01000208.1, read as the reverse complement.
ATGAGGCAGCAGTGTGCCCATGTGGCCAAGAAGGCCAATGGGATCCTAGGGTGCATTAAGAAAAGTGTTTCCAGCAGGTCAAGGGAGGTGATTGTCCCCCTCTACTCAGCTCCGGTGAGGCCACATCTGGAGTACTGTGTCCATTCTGAGCTCCCCAGTACAAGAGGGATGTGGAGCTGCTGGAATGAGTCCAATGCAGGGCTGTGAAGATGATCGAGAGCTTGGAACATCTGCCTTATGAGAAAAGGCTGAGAGCTGGGCCTATTCAGTCTGAAGAAGAGAAGCCTTAGAGGAGGCCTGATCGGTGCCTATAAATACCTCAAGAAAGGGAGTGAGGAGGAGGGGGCCAGTCTCTTTTCTGTGGTGGCCACAAATGGAACAGGAGGAAATGACCACAAACTGAAGCACCAAAAGCTCCGCGTGAACCTAAGGAAAAATTTCTTAACAGTGAGGGTGACAGAGCCCTGGAACAGGCTGCCCAGGGAGGTTGTGGAGTCTCCTTCTCTGGAGATATTCAAAAACCACTTGGAGGCAATTCTGTGCCACATGCTGTAGGTCACCCTGCATGTGCAGTGGGGTTGGACTAGATCATCTCTAAAGGCCCCTTCCAACCTTAAGGATTCTATGATTCTATGATGCTTCTGTATAATTATGGAAGTGAAGCAGGCAACTCTGAATTACTGAAATCTCTTTTAAGATGGACATCTGTTAAGATCATGAGACAGATCTCATCTGTGCTTCATCTAGTTAGTATTACTCTTCTTTACTAAAAATATCTTATCCTACATATGAGGATTATATTATCTTTTTTTTTTTTTTTTTTTTTTTTT
>VZSG01000208.1:347099-372338 GCA_013398315.1 Nothoprocta pentlandii | reverse complement strand
GGACCCTCTCGAGAAGCTCCACATCCCTCTTATACTGGGGAGCCCAGAACTGCACACAGTACTCCAGGTGCGGCCTCACCAGAGCTGAGTAGAGTTTCCCGTTTACCCATGAGTCTACTGAATAATCAGAACTGGAGAAAAGAAATCTTCTGATTCTCTCTCTTTCGTCCAAGCAGTAGATTGAAATATTCTGCCGTCTTCACTTTAATACATATTTTTAAAACTTTCTGAAAAGCATATTTAACATAATATAGATTTCATTTTCCTAGTATTTCGCCCTGTAGAGATGTTTGTAGAAAGAAACCATTCTCTGACCACCAGTGGTGCACATAAGAACACTGCATCCAAGAGAGTATACAAAGAGTTTCAGCATCTAAAAATAACATATGCCACATCTGAAAATCACTGTAGACTCATTAACAATGATCTGAAAATGTTTAAAAAACTTAGAACTGGACTTCTCAGATTTTTTTGTCTTTTTTTTTTCACTCCAGGTTTCCACTTAAAAGTTTTCATTTTTTTATTTTTTTAAAGTATGGTCAAGAAAAATGACATTTTTTTTTACTGTTTTTAGGGGTTTTATTTATTCAAACCTCAGAAATGAAATACTCCATGCTCCTACTCATTGCTCTAAGGGTTTCTTTGGCTCATTTACTAAGCTCATTTACTGTATGATAATACAAGGAGCTGAAGGAGCAAGCTGACTTGATTGTCCACTAAGATCTCAGAATCTATTTCACAGTGTATTTCTAGATAGTGAATATAGTGCCCTTGTGTGAGTAAAAAGAGGCTTTAGACCTCTCTTTTTAGTATATCTGATCATACTGAAATATTTTGTTTAAATGAGTCTAATTTATGAAGTGGTTCAGACTACCCTACTAATCTGTATCTATGTTTTCATCTCCCAGGCTGCCAATCTTAACATCAGTGGTTTACATTTCTTATTAGACACTTAGGAAAACACTGGCTGATCCTTTTAGAACAACAAAATGTTCGCAACAATATAGCAATGACATAAGTAACTTTACTAGCCAACTTTGCAAAAATCATTAGATTGGCTTGATAACACTTATCTTCCACAAGAAAATATTGAATGTTGATAAATTCTTACATTTTCATTCTGTGAATAATTATGAATACATATTTTTCCATTATTTTGCCTAGGTGTGTTGGTCTAATAACCTTTAAATCATAGAATTATAGAATCCTTAAGGTTGGAAAGGTCCTTTAGAGATCATCTAGTCCAACCCCACTGCACACGCAGGGTCACCTACAGCATGTGGCACAGAATTGTGTCCAAGCGGGTTTGGAAGATCTCCAGAGAAAGACACTTCACAACCTCCCTGGGCAGCCTGTTCCAGTGCTCTGTCACCCTCACTGTCAAGAAATTTTTCCTTAAGTTCATGCAGAGCTTTTGGTGCTTCAGTTTGTGGCCATTTCCTCCTGTTCCATTTGTGGCCACCACAGAAAAGAGGCCGGCCCCCTCCTCCTCACTCCCTTTCTTGAGGTAGTTATAGACACTGATCAGGCCTCCTCTAAGGCTTCTCTTCTTCAGACTGAATAGGCCCAGCTCTCAGCCTTTCCTCATAAGGCAGATGTTCGAGGCCCCTGATCATCTTTGTAGCCCTGCACTGGACTCATTCCAGCAGCTCCACATCCCTCTTGTACTGGGGAGCTCAGAATGGACACAGTACTCCAGATGTGGCCTCACCGGAGCTGAGTAGACGGGGACAATCACCTCCCTCGACCTGCTGGAAACACTCTTCTTAATGAATCCTAGGATCCCATTGGGGCTATTCCTCTTCAAGTGCAGCACCTTGCACCTTGTCCTTCTCTAATTTCATAAGGTTTCTCACCATATGTATATACATAACCTCAAATTTGGAAAACTGCCAGAAAGTTCATCATCTTTCTATTATCCCTATCAGATGATAAGTAACACTCTGATATAAGACAAGTGAATATCATCAACTTTGTGTAATGTCAGTGTCATTTGGTCATAGCACAGTAGTAGTGAGGAGATTCGGACTCCTCCAAAGGAGGGTGCCATGTGACCATCTTAGCCATGTGGAGGAGGCCATGTACCCATCTTACGAAACATAGATTCATATACTGTGGATGTCTTAATCTAATGATTCCTTTTGTAGTTGATACAGAGAAACAAGATACTCCTACAGCACGGTTCATTTCCTTAATAATAAATGTGTAAAAAAGATTAAATCAATCATCTGTTACAAATGCCCGTTTTTCCCCTGACTGTGAAGGACATCTTCAATAACTCACTCACATACAGAAATATAAATCAAGGTGGAATAAATTGTACCTTTAATATCTTTGCCCCCATCCATGACATCCGTCAGTACAGACACAATGACTGAATATTTCTGAACCTTTATTCATTAATATTTATAAAATATTTTCTGATCCTGGGATCAAAGACAGTAGAAAGGGGCAAATCATTGTGAAATCAGGTGTCAAAGTCCCATTTTAGAGGTCACTGTATTTCTCAGTAGCCTTTCTTTAAAAAATTAAGAATTAATTGAGAACATAGTTGGGCAGCAGAAACTAGATAAGGAGAATGCAAGGAGATTTCAGTATGGCATCTTGCTCTTCCTGAGTTTGTGGGAACATCAGAAACATCCTCCGTGTATCTTACATAAGCTTTAGACTTGTTTGCAACACACTTTGCACTGGCCACAGACGAGTGTCGCAACAATTAAGGAGTTCTGGTCCCTTTCATCTTCTTGCACACCAGTCCCCTTGGTTGAAGGATAGTTGAAGGATATCCATTGAAGGATAGCTTGAATCCCATGACCTGCTTCTACAATGACAGCCATTTCAGTAGCAAAGATGTGCTTCCTTTAACTGTGTGAAACTTCTTCACATACTTACTGATATAAAGAGATGCTCTTAATATAGTGAGGTGTTCCTGAACCTGAATGACCACCCTTTCTTAAAACAAGCAAACAAATGAAGGAATTTATCTCTTCTGCCCCCAAGTCTAGTCATAGATTCAGGTCTTGGGGGGTTTACTTTTTAATCATTGAATACACATGGAGAGTTAATGGGTGTTCATGGTCACTGATTTCCTTTTTTTGTATTTGGAAAGGCACCAAGCACAAAAAGAATGACTGTAAAATGCTGCTTATTTATTTTTCTAAAAGAATTCTACACCTGGCACATGGATTCTTTTGATTATACTGCTGGAGAGGTAAAAGGACACTATAAATATACACATCCAACCAACATGCACAAGTGCTTTTTCAGGTTTGCTTCTTTTTTAATCCGACCTAGTCTTACACACACATGCATACACACACACATTTCCTATAACATTTTGTATAATTTAAGTTATTTTTGTGTAATATGCTCTTTCTGGTGTTCCCATGGATTCGTTAGGATGAATAATTTCTGTCAATAATGAACACAGGAACCCAGTACATGAATACTTGACGAGATGAATATATGCATAGGTTATACATATCAATTTGTGGTGAATGCATGAAACAAATGCACAAGAAACTGATTTAACTAGCATGAAACACAGATGAAATAGATGGCATATAAATGTAATTATATTACTTTCAGGCAAATAAGACAATGTAGATAACATGGTGATGGGTATGTGCATTCTGTAATGAACATCAGGGCAGTGGAGAAGCCTTTTGCAAAGACAATGCATCATCCTGTGTCTTTTAAAATGCTACGGTCATACAAAGCTAATAAGTAAATACTGTTAATAGGTGGAAAAATAAATATATTCTGTGTGTTAATGAGCTAAAATGGATATAAAAACGAATACTTGCACTCAGGAAGAAAGATGATAAGAAGGATATGGAAAGACTGAAGGCCTATTGAAATGAATAAAATTTGTTTTTCATAATGTTCAGACCATTTTGATACTACGTAATAATCGTGTATGACAAAGGTCACAGACCTTGAATTCCTCTAGGGGACTTGATCATCACATCTATATGTATGGAGGACCTAGTTTTCCAGTGTAGTGCTTTTAATGTCTCCACTCTTTTAGGGCTATAATTGATTTCAAGTTCCCTATAAAACAACATACAACCCTCATCCATCACATTATGTTTCTTTCACCCCACCAACATTTTACTGCTAACTCCTTCCAGACCCTTCAATAAGTCTGTGGGTTCATATTTTTCACGAATGTCTCCTCCTTGTTTTTTGTTTGCTCTCACACATCTTTTAGGATTTTCTTTAGAGTTCCCTCAACAGACTCCCTAGTGGAGAAAAAAAAAAAAAAAAGAAAAAGAAAAGGCAAATAATATCTATCCATCCTGGGATTATCTCTCTTGTGTTTCTGTAGTTGCACTCTATTCTCTACACTCCTGGATGTCATGGTGTAGACCTCCCTGCTTTCATTCTGGTTTTACTCCAGGTTTCACTACCAACCCTGCTCTTCTCCTAGAGGCTTCTCCTGGCCTGTCCTCCTCGTCTTGATCTTTGTTTCTTCTTATATGAAAGGACATTTATTACTCCCTGAGGTGGGAGGATAAAGCATCAAGAATGTGATATCTCATGGGGTTATGTCCTATGGACCCTTTGATTACTACACAGGTTATGGTTCATGACAAACAGCATAAAAGTAAACACTTTGAGTAGTAAAAAGAAAAAAATTTACCTTGGCTGTTTCAATAAAATGCAATTTAATACAGCAAGGAACACATTTCATATCCAATGTTGACATTGAAGGATCTTGTGTTGCTTTTTTACCAATACAAATGACAGTGATTCATCAGCTTTTATTCCATTTTATATTGCTCTGGTGCTGTATCACCCAGTGAAATACTCTAATTTTTTGGCAAACTTTACCCACTGAGGTTTTTTTTTTTTGGTGCCTTTCAAATCAGAAATATATCTTGCAAAAGGCACTCACATTTTTGTTACATTCCTTGTCTTCCCACCTTATAGCTTCCCTGTCTATTTGGAATCCATAGCTCAGTATTTCCTATAACTTCATTTTTTAGGAAAAAAAAAGAAGGAATATATATGAACCTGTGAGTTCCCCTAGTACCCTTGACAGATTTTTTTTTTATTTCTTTACATCTACTGCTTTTATTTTAGAGGTTCTTCATGTAGGCCTGTTTATTCCAAGGCACCTGTAATTTCCTCAAATTTATTTAGTGTTTTCTGGCATCCATTTATATAAGTATTACCTACTAATATAGCTAATCTTTTAATATAAAGCTGATTTGCAGGTATTGAGACCACATTTTAAAAATGAATTTATTAAATATGCTTTTGTTCATGATATGTATACTTTTAAACATGGAGACAAAAAACTGCTCAGATCCCACTACAGAATGGAAAAAGGTTCAACTTCAAAAAGAGTCCTGGCTGTGAGGTCGAACCAGTTTTTAGATTTGATATTTGGACTGAAATTAAATGGATTGGATATTTCAAAAAGGCCATTGTCATGATGCTTTTATTCATCAAAGGAACCCTAGTCACTTCTTCATGATACATTCAGCTAGAATATCAAGAGAGACAAAAATATTATATAATGCAAACCTAAACCAAGACAAGTTCCTTTGTGTTGCACTGTAATTAGACTGAGTTTCAGATTACAAATTTGGCTCAAATACCCTAATGTCTGCTCATTTTTGGAAAAGGTTTATATCTGAAGGTTTAGATGGGTCCAAATTCATTTGTATTGCAGAGTGCTGCAGACCATATTTACAAAATGATCCTTTTGCAAACCAGGATGCACAACCATACCTGTCTGGAACCAAAGACAAGTAAAGGCACTGCAAAGAACAGCAGGGAATGTAAGAAAGGTATTAACACTAAAACTCACTACTTATAAAACAGTCTGTCCTCTCAGCTGACAGGATCTGAATAGCAGGCCCTCAGCAATAAGGGAGAATGATTACTTCTCAAGTACAGTAGTAAAAATAGCAAAGCTACAGCTGTCTACACAAAATGGCTAAGAAGGTAGGTATAAAACAATAAAATGGAAACTAACAATTCAAAAGAGTATTAATTTTCTCAAGAGAAGATGCGGTAGTATTTCTGCTAGACATGAGCCAACAGTGCAAGCTAGATAGCGAAATTAAAGTGATATGGATAAACCATTGCAAGGCATCAAAGACTTTATTTTGCTCTTTTTCTGTCCATTTCCTTCCCTTCTCCTCCTAGAAAAGTACCAACTCTGAAAAGATACTCAAACTGAAATTTCTATATTTTGTGATTTTTCTAGTAGTCAAGCTGTAAATCTGCATTCAAAGTAGCATGCAATTTCCTGAATACACTAAACTTTGGGGAAAAAAAAAAAAAAAAAAAGCACTACTATCCAGATGAGACAGATGAAGTTATTAAAGATGCCAAAGCAAGCAGTTTAAAGGCACAGTGAGTGGATGAAGACTAAGAAACACTTAAGGAACATGCTAGAAAAATAGCATGTACGTGAGAATCTCAGAAAAGCACTCAATATGAGACAAAAGAAACCTAGTCTCCATTTTTATTTCTGAGACATTATGAAAGAAGTCATAAGCTTAGCATGGATTCTTTATGTTTTGCCAAAGGTTCGGCTGGAAATGATTCCACTATCATAAAATCTGTTTATGGCCGTATTAAAGTAAGTATATCACTCAAAAAAATGCTGTCTATTCTGCCTAAAAAAAAGGCAGCAGGGAGAAGCACACCTCTAAGTTGAGGTGAGGGAGAAAACTTGGCAAAGGCATGGCAATGACCATATAACCCCAGAACCATGGGCTGGCATTAATAAAAGCAAATGTCTTGCTAAGTCTTTTTGAGAAATGCACCTCAAAAGCTGTTTATGAAAATGTAAAACACTATTATTGACAATGTCTAAGCTGCACATGCCATACGAGCAGGAATGGTTTGGGGGCCATTTGCCTGCTGCTGCACTGCAGCATCTGCAGCTGTCAGCGTAGAAGCAAATGAGTTGGCATAATACTTCAAACAAACCATTTTCCTTTCAGTGTTCATGTGTTTTATACGCTTGAAAACTGAGGAAATAGGAATGCTCTTAGGAGGAAATATTTTTAATATATCACAGTAATTTTTTAGTTGAGACTTTTGTGTTAACATAATTTATAGCCCTTTCATGTTCTCCTTTCTTTCTCTCTTCTCTGATTTCTGCCCTCTAAACACTTATATTTTTCAATAGAAAGAGACTGAACTAAGAACCCACTAAGATAACTGCTTTTGTGATTCCAAGTTTTCTCCGGCTGTTAAGCCTGAGATATTGGTATATGAGCATGGATCAACTAACTTATTGACACATACACAGACAAACTCTGGTGAAGAAGGGGGCACAAGTCATCTGCCCTGACATTAAAGGGCAGTATAACTTTACACCTCAGGGTCATCACCCCATATGAACTATGTGATGGCAGTCTCTCCAAAATCAACCTGGGCAAGCCAGATTCTCTGTGCCAAAAGATTGTACTGCCTCACATTCCTGAGATAGCTTAGAAACAAAAATCCAGAAATGAAAACCCAGATATACTGCACCAGTCTTTTTTCCTACGGAACTCAGAGACACCACACCAGTCATTTTTTCCAATAAAGAGCAAAACTTGTAACGGTGAACAGTGTCTCTAGGCCTTGATCATACTTGTCTGCATGAGGATATATTACTAATACACTCCATGAAAATGGGAGAAGTCTCAAGGGGAGAAGTCAAGTCTGTGGCTACTTGGCCACAGGATGGCAAGGATAAAGGAAGGAAGGGGAAGAAGCTGGCAGCATGGAGTGGTTCTCACACTTCATCTAAAAAGATGTAAAAGCAGTGGTCTGAGCAGCTGCCCTGGTCTGGCAGGTCTCTGTGTCTCTGGAATGGTGGCTATTAGAAATAACTACAAAAATAGCAGGAAAAAATGCTCTGCTTTCTAAATTGAGATATCTCTGAAGATGCAAAATTAAATCAAAAGCTAATCTCCAATCCAAGAGCCTGAGTTCATCCTCCATGCATGTGTTTTTGGCCATTGAGCATATTTGTGTCACGTGTTTTTTTTCTTTTTTTTTTTTTTTTTTTTTTGGTTTGCTTGTTTCCACTCCAATGAGGAAGTAGCTCTTTCTGTCAATTAATAGGAGAAATCAAAGCAACTTCTGACTAAAGGCTAGATTTATTGAGTATAATTTCTTGCTGGCGTAAGCTGGCCCTTGGACAGGGATATTTGCAATCAGCGGACATTTAACTGTTTTTTCAGTGATTTTAGCACAAATTCAATCTAAGACAACTACAGAAATGAAAACAGATAGCAAGTTTCCTTGATTCCTGTCTGAAATCCCTCATGGTCAAGTCAAATTCCTCATTTGACTTTCCCCTTGTGTCCCTTTTAGCTTCTGTTTATAGACCTGCTGTCCATGAATTTATCTCTTCCTTTCCTCAGCCTGCTCTTCTTTGTGCTGTCTCCAGCTGCCCTAAGTCCTCCCTGAGATGCCAAGCCAGAGCTGTGCACAGAGGACATGAGATGAGGCACAGCCAAGCTCAATACAGTGGCAAAATGATGCCCTCTGTCTCCTTCTCTGAGCATTTTTGGATGATGACCAACATGGCTGCCTTTTTTGTTTGCCACTGCACATTTAAATGATGATTTTGGAGACCTGCCAATGATGACTCACAGGTCTCATGGTTTAGAATATTAAACTCTGCATGCCTTACCTTGCATTCATTAATTGTGAAAGCAAACTACCCCATTCTGGCCATTCAGTTTTGTGATATTTTTTCTGGACTTCCTTACAACCTGTGAATTAATTGTCTACCTTCATAGCTTAGTCTCTCTCTGCACTTCCTTCCTCTCTTGTTTTTTTTTCCTTTTTTTCTTTAAGATATTGGATAAAGTTAGCACCATCACAGGTCCCTAGTGGATATAATCTGTAAATCACAGCTCTCTAATTCCCAAATTCCAATGAGACCCTTTTGTAATCTGGCAACCTGCTCACTCTGGAGCTCTAGACTGATGGTAAGAAGTGCTGAGGCTGCAGGGCTGAGCTTGTCACAGTATTAAGATGCTTTAGCTATGTCACCTAATACTCCCTGCATGTTTGCTTCAAAGGGACCACCTCCTTGGACCTATCTACTGCATAAAATGAATCAGTTGTGAAAGTGTCCCCAGCTGCTCCTGTGCTGTGGTTTTAGCATCCTTGAGAGCTCCCCTACATCTTGGTGACCACATGCTCTCAACTTTTCCTGAATTTGATGTTGTCAGGGAAGTTCTTGTCATCTTGAAAGTGTCTGTCCTTTTTTTTTGTTTGTTTTATTGTGTTTGGTTGGTTGGTGGGGTTTTGACTGTTTTGTTTTCGTTTTGAATTGTGGCAAACAATTGTGGCAAAAAAAAAACCCACTTGATGTGTTTAAATAAAAGTTTGAGTGGCTATGAGCTGAGTTTAAGACGTATCTCCACAGTCCAGGAGACTTGTTCTGGCCCTCTGCAAAATGCTTCCATTTTGTTGGAGGCGCTGATCTCTGCTGCTGAGTGCTACAATATATTTGTAGAGGGACACAGGAGTGTCTATGCAGTATCCCAAGCTCACTACAGCACTACACAGTACAGCTGAGGGTAAACGGTGAGTAGGCTAGATGGTATACAGAAGGAATAGGCCTAACGGTAAAAAGGGCGAGTATGCATGAAAGTAATAAGAGCGAGTAGATCTGAGGGTAAATAAAGGGAGTAGGGCTAAGGATAAACAGGGTGCGAGTAAACAGAGTGAGTAGACCTGAGGGTAAATACGGAAAATGGGCTTGAGGGTAAACAGGGAGAGCAGGGCTGAGGGTAATCAGGGAGAGTAGGCCTGAGGATAAACGGGGCAAATAGACTTGAAGGGGAAAATGGGGTGAGTAGGACTGAGAGTAAACAGTAGCAGTATGCATGAGGGTAAATAGGGCAAGTAGGCCTGAGAGTAAATAGGGTAAACCTACCCTAGGTTTACCACCGAGGGTAAACAGCAGGAGTAGGACTTAGCAGACTTGAGGGTAAACAGCAGGAGTAGAACTGAGGGTAAACAGCAGGAGTAGGACTGAGTGTAAACAAGACAAGCAGACCTGAGGATAAACAGGAGAAGTAGAACTGAGGGGAAACAGTGGAAGTACCATTTAGGGTAGACAAAGGGAGTACCACTAGAGGATAAACAGAGTAAATAGGGCTGAGAGTAAACAGGGAGATTAGGAGTGAGGTTAAACAGGGGGAGTAGGACTCAGGGTAAAAAGGGGGAGTACCGCTGAGAGTAAACAGGGTGAGTAGGACTCAGGATACACAGAGGGAGTACCACTGAGGGTAAAGAGGAGGAGCAGGGCTGAGGGTAAAAAGGGGAAGTACCCCTTAGGATAAAAAGCAGGAGTAGGACTGAGAGTAAACAGGGAGAGTGCCACTGAGGGTAAACAGGGGAAATACCACTGAGGTTAAACAAGGGAAGTAGGACTGAGGGTTCAGTAAACCATCAGCACGTATTCCAGGTCATGGGTCAGAGTGGTATCAATGGTCACGTCATTGATATCATAAAGGACCTCTATAACAACAGCTTAAGCTTGAGGGTCCGTGCACTGGGGGTAAACAGAAGAGTAGGACTGAATGTAAACAGGGGGAGTAGGAATGAGGGTAAATAGGGGGAGTATAACTGAATGTAAAGAGGGAGAATTGGACTGTGGGTTAACATCGGAATACCACTGAGGGTTAACGGGGGAGTGCCACTAAAGGTAAACAGGGTGAGTAGGATGGTGGGTAAATAGAGAGATTAGGACTCAGTGTAAGCAGAGAGAGTACCACTGAGTATAAACTGTGAGAGTAGGACTCAGAGTTAAAAGGAGGTGTAAGACTAAGGGTAAACAGGGCAAGAAGGACTGAGTGTAAACTGCTGGAGTACCACTGAGGGTATAGAGGGGGAGTATGACATCTATACCACTGAGGGTATAGAGGGGGAGTAAACATTGGGAACAGGACTGAGGGTGTAAAGGGGATATACCACAGAGGGTAAACGGGGAATAGGACTGAGGAAAAACTGGAGGAGTACCACTGAGAGTGAACAGGGGAGGAGGACTGAGGGTAGACAGTGAGTAAACAAGAGGACTAGGACTCAGGGTAAAGGGAGGAATTCCAACTCAGAGTAAACAGCGGGAACACCTTTGAGGGTAAAAAGGGGCAGTAGGACTGAGGGTAAAGAGGAGGAGTACTAATGATAGTAAACAAGGGGAGTACAACTGAATGTAGACAGCAGGAGTAGGACTGAAGGTGGAGGAATACTGATGATGGTAAAAAGAAAGAGTAGGACTGAGGGTAAACAGCTGGAATACCAGTAAGGGTAAACAGGATAAGTAGGACTGAGGATAAACAGGGGGAGTAGGACTGACAGGACACAGTGTGACTACTACTGAGGTACCACTGAGGGAAAACTATGGGAATAGGACTTAGACTAAACAGGGGGAGTACCGCTGAGGGTAAACAAGGGGAGGGGAGTAGGACTGTGGGTAAACAGGGGAGTAGGCCTGAGGGTAAATGAATTTTTAAAAGGCAGGTTACATTTTATGAAATTATCAAATCTTACAGTTTATTGCAATCTTAGATGTTACAGAGAAATGCCCTTAATTTTCTTTCCATTTTTTTCCCAAATTTTTCTTTTTTCTTGGTCAAATATTATGAAAAGAAGTAGGATTGTTTTGAGTTATGTCATCAGAAGGAAAACATCATCCTTGTTTAGGATATCTCCTGCAGTATTTTAGAGCTGTTGCGCTCCCTGCTTCGTAGCAAGGTCATTTCTGTCAATATCATCCAGATGTCTGTTCTCTGCGTCTGTCTAAGCATGTTTTTTTCCAGAGAACAGGACCTAACCTGTGCCTTCACATCCTTGTTTATTCCCTCTTATTCTCCTCCCACTGCTTTTCAGTGCCTTTTTCTTTTTTTTTCCCCCTTGATTCAGTTCTCCAGTTTCATCAGTTTATGGAATTCCATCAGTTTATCTCAGAAAGGATACAAAGTGTGTAGGCCCACTCCAAAGTACTGCTACTTGATTCTTCCTATTATAATTATGTTTGAGTTTTTTTTTATATATTCATAACTTTTGTCTTAAGCAGTATTTTGATATGTAGAAGGCACACAAAGTCAGACTCTAAGTGACCTTACCATGTATTCTCGTGAATATCTACTGAGCAGGAGTAGGGTGAGAGTAAAGAGTGATTTGGAGATCTTCCAAATCCACCTGGATACGACCCTGTGCCATGTGCTCTCGGTGTCCCTGCTTGATCAGGGGGATTGGACTAGAAGATCTCTAGAGGTCCCTTCCAAACTTAACTATTCTGTGAATTTGTGAATCTGTGAATTTTACCTGGCTTCTTATAGCATATTTTTTCAACAGCCTCCAGGATGTTCCTATGCTTCTTTGGTTTTGTATAATTTATTTTATGAATTTCTGGGTTTTTTGTTTTGTTTTGACCAGTTACATAATTTTTACATAGGTTCCTTTATTAAAATTGTGTATGTCACACTGAAAGAGGTCCTGGGCCTCTCTGCAGACTATATACAGAATAGCCTCTTTTAATTTGGTCTCCAAGGCTAGTTTTCTTAGGAAGAAGTCAACTATCGGCTCCAGGAAATATATTTTTCACCTTATTTACTGATGCATAAAAGCACTTCTGTTTTTCCTCTGTTTCTTAGTATTGCCCAGGCAGGTCAAATAGCTCTGCAGGTGGTCTTGTTTGCCTTCCTTATTTATTCCTTATTGAAATTGTGATGTTTATTTCCCTCTTTTAGAGGTGTACTGAACAATAGCTGCATCCAGCTTGTATGTTGTATTAGTCCAAACCAGGTGCCATACCTATATTTTTTTTTCCAATTTCTAGATTAGAAAAGAATATAGTATTAGAAAAGTATTAGCTTTCAGTGACACCTTGTGAGATCTGTTCCCTTTGCATCCAGCAGGACAGAAACTTTGCAGTTGTCTCAGAAGTGACTAAAGTTGCCTTTGAATCCAATAGTTGAATATCCACAGCTGCTACCTGCTTCTTCCTCTTCCTTCTCGCACAGGAGCAGGGTTGATGCAAGGAAATACTATCAGAGGCATAAAAATAAATGCCAGGAATTTAATTTTTGTAATTTTTTTTTTTATTTTGTAACTTTTTACAGAATTAAGAATGCTTGAGCTCATTGCTATCTTCTCTGAATATTTCATATCTGCAAAATTCCAGCAGAGACGAATTAAGGATTTCCGATCATGTTTTACTTCTGTAGATCAGATAAGCACCAGTTGAATCTTTTTTGCTTATGCAACAAGCCCCTTATCTAAGAAACTGTAAGGTTCCTTGGTTTTTATCCGTACATCTCATCTATTCTCAGTATGTTACAGTGAAATCCTAATATAGTAATTGCCCAAAATAGTTAGCAGAATGCTAGATTTTTTTTTATCTATCACTACAGAATTCTGTAATATTTCTCTATCAGGGTTGCCCTTCTTCTCTGTGGCCACCTGATGAGTGAGAAGTTAAAACAGGAGGTTTCTCAAGCAGCATGAACTGCAATTCCTGCAAATTCACATGCCATTAGCAGATATATTATCTGTGAACATTTCTGAAATGTGCATATATCAGAAAAACATGCTCTATATGGAAGAAAAAAAATGCTGTTTTAAAGAAAAAAAAAATCCCACTGTAAACAGTAGGAAATGACAAATACTCTCAGGACATATTTATGTATCCAAAACAATATCAATTATTAAAGCGAAAGGGGAAAAAAACAAAATTTAACTAAAAGTAATGCAGAGTGTTTAATAGATTTGTTTAAGAGTCATAAACAAATAACCCATGAATACTTAAAACAGTTAGTGATGCAGGAAGCAGACACCCAGAAGATTTTATTAAAGATTCAAACATTTATGAAGTGTGCTCTAGAGGTTAGAGTAGGGGGCTGACAGTCACAACTGCCTCATTTTCCTGCTCTGCTGCATGCCTTTCCCTAAGTCAGTTAAACACCATGTGTGCTGGTGTATTTGTATTACAGTGGGAATCACCATCATTTTGCACTTGCAGAGCTCTGCACTTGAGCTTTGATGAGCAGGTGCTAGTCTCAGGCTAAAGACAGGTTACCTTCTGGTATCACAGCAGTCCATAAAACTACAGAAGGTCACTCTTATAGTGAGATTCTGGGATGTCTCTGCGATGTGAGCTGGCTAAGTCAGAGAGTAAATGAAAGGGTTGAACAATTTCTTTATATTTTCCAGCTACCTCTTCCCTTTCCTATTATCCTAGTCCTGATCCTATCACCATTCTTATCATTTTGATCACAAGAGGCAAGTGTAAATCACACTATACATCTGTGAGTTGTTGAAACTAGGACATAGGCTTTGAGACCTTTTGTACGTTCATTGCCTTGACCAAGACAGCAGTCCTAGACCCATTCCAAATCATATAACAAGAATAAAGTAAAATAAAAACTGAAAGAGGCCCACTACCTAAGGAAGGTTTGGAGCATTTTCTTTATAATGAAGAAGGAATAAGAAATTGCAGGCGTAACAGAATAAGAAGAATTCCAGTGAACTCTTATTTGTATATAAGACTGATAGCATGAAATTTTCATAATGCAAACTTTCAGGAGTCTCCATAAACACTTCCCTCCTTTCTTATATCCAAATAAATGTTCTTCTTTAATGCCCTTCACAAAAAGCTCAGTCTTAGACTCATGAACTGGCCTGGTAGCTGGCCTGGGGATGAGATCCCAGTAGCGGGGAGACTGAAATTAGGCAGGTATTGGGAGAGAAAATCAGCTGCAGTGCATTACTACTGAATTTTGGGAAGATGGAGAAATCATGTAGTTATGAATGGGGGAGAAAGAAGACACTAGTGTTACCATCCCTTGTTCAGCATTTTGTCTTCTCTGAATGATGCATGGTTCTTCCAAGGCATCATACAGGATATGAACTACACGTCATATAGCATATGAACTACACATATTCTGTGTCTTAACAAAGCTTGGTGCTGCACTAACCTCTCTCTCTAACCCTCTCCCAAGTACTTATGTTCTATGTGATGAGCTCAGGGAGATGCAGAGGGTTGAGAATTAAACACTGGCTTTCTGCACCCTTGTTCAAAATAAAAATTTTGTCAGTCTCCTTACTTAGCTTTTTCAGCCTCCCATTTGGTCTTCACCAGCAGTAGAAAAGATGTGAAGATTGTGGGAAATGGTCTCAGAGTTTTAGATGAATCCTTTACTCTCAGCTTTGGGTGAGTCATTTACTTACTTCACAGCTATCCTCTTCCTTTTGCTGCTTAGAGGCAGATACAGTCTAGGGGACCTTTTTCGTGGATTATTATTCTAGAGAACAACATCCAGCCTTTGATTTGTTCAAAGGTATTGGAGAACCCCTTAAAGGATAAGGTCTAAAAAGGTGAGCATTCAGAGGTATATACATGTAAAGCTGAGTCAGATAGGGATTCCCACTAAATCTGAGTTTCTAACAAGAAAGATTGTTTTGTGGTAGCATCTCTGAGATATGGCACCTCATCTCTAAGTGCTCTAAGTGCTTTTCAGAGGAATGTGAAGTAGTAGCCTCAGAGAGCTTACAGGTCAAATGTGGGACCAGAGTCAACGTGCAAATAAGTTGTGGGGTGAGAAGTGGCCCTACAGGGTAACAGTAATATAAAGATGAAATAACAGTGACATAAAGCAATAACCACAACACTCTCGCTGCCTGGCCATTACCACCACTTGTTATGTGAATGCATCTTTGAAATGCAATTGCTTTTAAAATTAGGCAGTAAATGGTGGGCCTAAGACTGTCTTTATGAATCTGCTCCGGAGACAACCACTTGACTGCATTAAGAGTGTAGTCATTAGTCCTCTTGCAAGTTGCATAGTCATTCGCAATTAATGGTAAAAAGTCAGCTCCATATCTCATCCCGGCCCCTTTTTTCCCCTAACTGCATCCAGAGAGGAGATTTTAGTACATTTCTTCTGTTTCTTTAGAAAACATCTTAAGGGAATATGACAAGCATGCATTTTTACTTTGAGAAAAAGGTAAAAGAGAATACAAATACCCCTGTTTTCTTGTAATCCAGATTCTAAGTAGATTTAATGGCCCTGTTAGAACTGAGCAAAATTAAGTCCTTATGAAACATGCTACAAAGTACCTTTGTAGATCTCATTTTTCAATAAAAAAAGGGTTTAGGTCATGTTGAACAATCTGCTACTTATTAGCACCTTGCCTTCAATAGGTCACCTTTCATAGTATAATATTCTGTTTTCATTAAACACTGAATTCAAAAAGGCTATATTTTTAGAATTCAGACAAAATATATAACTTATAAGTAAGCACAAAGACGAAGAAACACAAAACATTGAACTACAAAACGCTTATACAAACCTGTCAGATTCAATTCTTTTATTTTCTCTAAATGCTGTGATCATTACAGGAACAGCTCATATTTTTTAAATGTGAAATCTTAGGTGTAACATTTGTTGTCCAGCCAGGAAAGCAGAAAAGAAAAAGGAAGAGCAATGAACAAAAATAATCAGAAATTGCAGACTTTGACATTTTCAATCTGGTCTGTATCTCAGAATCATACACACCAGAGGAGAAAGAACATGAGGAAATAGAAAATTTAGTGTATGTAGATTTTTAATAGATAAAGCTATTTCTTTTTTTTTTTTTTTTCCTTTGTTTCTGGCTTGCCGGAGGAATATTTTTGATTAAAGGAAAAAAAATCCTCATATTTTAGGATGAAGCTACTCTGAGGCACAAAAGTCTGGGTCTATCTTCACATTTTTAAAGGTTATATTTTTTGTTATCATTTGAATTTGAATGCTTATGTCTATACCCTTAGTCCTTATCCTTCTGGGAGACACATTATATGGAAAAAAAGGAACCTCCTCCTATTTCCTCCCGTGTAACAATGAAACAGTACTTTTACCCTTCTACCTTAGAAAGGTCTCTATTCCTCTAGGATGACTACATTATTTGCCTTGAATAAACAACCCTCTTAACTGATGAGTCATATGCAGGTGGCTGCATTTGCATGGGATGCATTAATATACACTTCTTCACTTCTGACTAAAAGAAGTAACAGTAGACAGTGAAATCAATAGTCCTTGCCAGAAGAGAGGAAAACTGTAATTCTCTACAGCTCTGTCTTCTGAGTGGAGCCTGGAAGCAGAAATCAGTGATAACTTCAGTCCTGGATGCCATACAGAGAGAGAGCATTTTGAGCATCAGATCTTTTCCTGAATTCAATGGTGTACATAGGTAATGCTTTTTTTGCATCAAGATAGATTATTGAAAGCAGATGCGTCATTTCTCTCTTGTTAGTGCTCTAGCCACTGTTTAAGGCCCCCCTTTTATTTTTCTTTTCTTTCTTTTTTCTTTTTTTTTTTTTTTTTTTTCCTTCAGGTTATCTTCAACTCTTTTCTGCAGGTAATGCAAGAAAAGTACTATCATCCTAGTGGCATGTCGTTAGGTCACTGCCATGGGAATTCCTCAAGTATAGCTGAATGTGGCACTTTGGCCTTGAAAATCAGAAATCCTAAAAGAGACTGAGATTGAGACTAAAAGAGACTGAGACATCCTCTGTCCTTTGCACCTCTGGGACAGGTACTGATTCCAAGTGTTGAAGTCAAGGTGAAAGGATCATATTCCTAAACCACAGAGAAGGAGGGGATTTCAGTGATGGCTCTCAGCAGTGGTCAGTGATCAGGACAAGTTGAAGAAGAGGATGTGAGACGGGTCCTCCTTCTGACTGCTGCCAGTTTTGGTCTCAGATCTTCCCCCTGACCATCTTCTTCAGAGTCTTTCCTGCACTTACTGTTGTGTTAGTTTATCTTTTATGTGAGTTTGTCTTTCTAGCAAGTGGATGTCCCAAAGCTGTATCCCTTTCCCCATATTAAGTTCATCCCAATGCCTAGTGTAAAGGCTTCAGTTCTTACCCCCTTCTGCCAGAAACCCACCTCCTCCTGCACCCTGGAAGTACACTTGTCTCTTTCATGTCTGTGTCCTGCTTCTGTGATTACGCAGACAACAAATAAACCTTGAGAAACTCATGAGTCAAATGGTGCCAAGAGTAGAAAACATCAGGATTGGCGGCTTAACCAGAAGTCAGTTTTAGAGTTGAGACTGGAAGTGCTGCACTTCTCACTTCCATCTTCACTGCTCATTCCTCTTCCATCTCCATCTTCCGAAGGAGAACTTCCCCTTGCTTTGCTACACTTTTCATCTGTGTCACTTTCCTCTTTGCCTTGTTTTGGTCACTGCTTACATGTACCATATCAAATAGCTTGTGAAAGTTCAGATTAAATAGAGCTATCAAGTTTCCCTTGCTTAGAAAAAGAGTTCTTTAAGAAGAAAAAGAGGTAACAAGTCACCTTGGAATGACCTATCATTCTTCATTTCATCCTATTTTTTTCTTTACTTCTCCGGATTTCTTGTTCTTTTGTTCCAAATGTGTTGATGTAACTAGTCCATTAAAGATCAGCAGTTCATTGATTAAAGTTTAATTCATTTTCTGTAAAAAAGAGAATGGGACATTTTAAGGTAATTACAAATGCTAAATCCTCTATTTAAATAAATACCATTCTCGAAGACAATATTAGCACAATAACATAGGCAATGTTTACACATAAATTGCATACAGAATAAACAATGTAAATGATAAATTTGAGCACTACATAAATGCCTGTGTGACAAATGGGGAGCTGATTTATATGAGAGACCTCTTTGTAGAGAAGTAGAATTTTACTTCTCTGTTTCTGTTCTCAGCAGATTGGAAAAGATTTCTCATCATACAGTTAACGTCAACTAGCGTATATATCCTTGAAGGCGATAATCATACACATTTGGGCAATTACTCCCATAAATGTTATTCCATTCGAGAATCCTGTGTTGTAAGTATCAGATTCAGCACATATTGGAAAGAAGCTTGTGGTTAATATATGGAAACATCATTTGTATTTAATCATGCAATTGGGAGTAGTTATAGTAACTAAGTAGATGCAGACAGTTTAAAATGCACAGATTGTTACTGCAACCCAGCTTGCCACAGGCAGAGTTCCCCTTTGATACCTCCAGTACCGAATATATAAGGTTCAATGCTCAGAACTGGTCCAAGAAGCTGTACCATATATGCTGTTATTCCGAGTAACAAAGGCTCTTAACTCAGCTGTTGCACCCAGGAAATATGAATACAATGGTGCTTGGCACCCTAATTGCCTTTTGTACATTGTCTGTGGCTTCTGAAGGGAACAGCAGTAGCATCACTAGGTTTAACTGGGCTCTGCTTTGTGCCAAACTATTTTTGCTTTCTAGGAGGTTCTCTGTGCTTCCTGAACGAAAGTAAGCTTCTGTGTAATGCCAATTGCATGCACATGTCCAGAGATGTGGTGGGGTGGCTCCTGTGCTGGGTGTCATTAGGCAATTTCTTTTCAACCTTTTTCTGTTCAAGCAGGGCTTAAGCTAGTGCTTGACAAATGCTGGAAAATACACATCTGTTTCCTCAGGAATCGTTGAGGGAATAAGTAAGAATAAATTAGATTAATCTAGATCCTGAAACAATTTTCAGAAATATATCAATCGACAGGCAAGGATACCACAGTAGACAAAATAGGAATATATAAGCCTACTTGCCTCATTTGATTTACATCAAAATTGTCTGTCTAAGTGTTAGAAAGATGAATGGAGCATAATATCTTAATACCTCCTATCACTGAACATTGTAAAAATGCATGCATTTATATATTTTACATACATAAACACAGCTACACCCAAGAAAGCCCTGCAGAGGAGGAAGCAAACGATTCTATATGCTTGTCTGAATATAATCTAATTTGTTGCAAGGCTCTTAAATACTGTGGAAATGGCCCTTAGAGAAAAGATGAAACCAGATAAATAGATCTACATCTATACAGTAGCATGCTTACTTTTTAAAGATTACTTATGCAAGTTTCCTATAAAACATTAAAACACACTGATACTCAAACACTGTGGTGGAATTGTTGGTACAAATTTTGCTGCCTCCTATATTAATGTTGCACTTAAAGTTTGTTTTTCCTTCACTCCTTTTCCATGGAATAAATGAACTGCTTATGTGGAGTTCAGTAACATAACTGTACCAAATTAGTTACAAAGAGAAATGTCAGAGTTGATATTCCTGACACAGCCTTTTTAACTCTTGTTATGTCTTCAACTTGCATATCTGAGATGGAATAATGCAGCAGTCCGAGATCCCAGGAGGCTCCTGGTACCATTGTCTTTTAGGTTTCTCGCCTGTGGCCTTGATTGAAAGGAGAGCTTCAATTGGGAGTACTCATTCTTTATTATTAAAAAATGGGCACTCTGGCATGCCTTTGTGAGGGGAAAAAAAAAAAAAAGAAAAAGGAGAGAGAGCGAGAGCAAGAGAAAGGAGGAGTTTAAAATATTTGCTCTCTGCTCCTCTGTAAAAACTTCTTAGTTGGAGTTTGGCAATTGATGTTGAAGCAGAGTTAGACAGCCTTTGAAATACTTACCTAGTTCACTAGAATTATGAAGGATCTAGTTCAGTGCAGTTTAGATTCATAGCCAGCATTTTGCATTTCTGTGATCAAAATGCCTGCGCATTTTGAAGGGCTTATCATCAGAGTTGAATCTACACAGAGCCTAACCTGAGAACAGCCAAGGAAAGCATACATTTGAAGGGCTTTGATGCTCCATCACATAGCCATTCAGCAGCTATAATGGAAAAGGAGTACATGACAGACTTTTTTCGTGCCTGTCATTCATAAATCTGTTATATATATCAAATGTTCCAAATTATACAGTAAAATTGCGTTGGTACTTCACTAGGCTGCAGAATGCACTCTCACTGCTTTTCATCACATATATTACTTTTCTTTACTCCTACTATTGAGAACCTTAAAGTTTATCTTATTTTCAAGCAGACCATTTAATATGTTTAAATATTTTAACAGATGAGATAAGTTACCAGATCACAGGAAGTTTTTAAGGGATAAATTGGTGCAGGCAGTTAAAGCTGAGAAGTAAATAGAGAAGTGACTGATTCCAAAAATTCATATTATTTTCAGGATACTTTTTTTATTACTTGTTCAGTCAAAAAAATAGGGTTTTTTTTTTTTTTTGAAGTAGTTTGGCAGATGATTATGACTTGCACTAAATGTCTGTCTGAGACAGAAAATAGATTAGCCAGAAGGAGGAATATTTTTTGCCATTAAGTTCTGCCGAGACAAAGTTTTGGCCCATTGTCTAAATCTTACATCAAGCAAAATTCAAAAGTTCTAAATATACACAGAACTGTTCCCACATGGACAATCAGCAAGATTGTGAAAATGCAGCAAATAAAACAGACAAATTTCTTTAACATTAGTTCAAATGAGTGCCTACTGCGAAACTTCACTTTGTAGAATGACATTCTTAGTATCTTCTGAAGTACTTTTGCTAACTCAGTCCTCTCTTCAACAGTATTACTTTTCTTTCTTTTTACCTATTTTTGTCTTTTCAGAGATGAACTGAATCACCTATTTCTTGAATCTCATTTTGATGGTTTATAAAATAATGCACTGTTTCATTCTCAAGAGCATGTGATTTTTAATTTTTTTCTTAATAATCTATACTGAAGAATATATATTTTAGCTCCCGTTTCCCTCTTTTCCAGCTTCTGTCCTTCACTTTCATCTGCTATTCTGATCAAGGAAATTAGTAACTAGCCATTTTTTATTGTTTCACTGTAAAAAAAAATTTTTAATAATTTTAGCAGAGAAAATATTGACAACTTGATTTTTTAATTAAGTTATTGTTTCTGAAAAGTAAAACAAACCTCCAAGTGGGCAGTAGCTGTAGTAATTAGTAGGGATGTGCCATCTACATCTGCATATTCCCTGAAAATGAGAATACTTAGTTTTATTCCAGAAAGCTCAGTTTTCCTGCGTCTCCATCCTTCCATCTATCTCTGTCCAAATATGTACATTGCACACTTTCAGAAAGCATCCTTGCTCAGAGTGCCTTTGAAATCTCAGGAGACATGGGGAATGTTCTTGCTCCCAGATAAACCCGTGCTCTTTCCGTCCTCCATGTCATCTGATGGAGGTGTGTCAGATCACATCTCTGCTCACCACAAATCCTCTACAACAGCCTTGAGGCTCCTGCTGTCTCCCTTAACCAGTACAAAGTTTCTAAATGGCCTGCAAGTCATTGAAAAGTAATGAGAAAAGTAATGAAAGTAATTTGATATTTCTCCTGATTCCTGTGTGCAGCACATGGAGAATTTTGGAGGGAAAAGAAAAAAAAAAAAAAAAAAAAAAAAAAAAAAAAAAAAAAAAAAAAAAAAAAAAAAAAAAAAAGCAAGTAGTAAAGTAAGGCAAGTAAGTAGTAAAAAAGGCAAGATCACAAGCAAAAGTGATCATAAGAATCAAAACTTCACTGAGTTCTTGGCTTATACTTCAAAGTAACAAGATGTGATGTGATGTGATGTGATAACATGATGGCGCTAGATTCCAAAAAAAAGCCCCAGTACCTCAGAAACTTATTGTGAGACATGAGCCTTGATATACTTTTTGGAATATAATAGTAATATTTTCCCTTGAAATTTTTCCTTGCTATCTTGTTAAAGGGTCTCCGCCAGTCTGCCGCAGGTCATGTTCCCTCCACGTTGCCTTCTGGCCCATGCCATGAATATGGACCTAGCTCAGTATGAGTGCTTTGAGACTGAAAGAAAGGAACAAGTATGGGTGGGAAATGATGGACAGCCAACTGGAGTTCGGGAAGCTTTTCACAACAGACGATCCTTCCATATAGATGTTCATACTTCATGGACTATTCCTTCCCAGCAGCTCAGGACTATGACTGAACTTTGTTTTTCCATTCATATTGACTGGAAGGTTTCATCCTGGTTAATGTATTCATCTAGACCAAATCCAACTATCCAAGAAATCCTTCAGACTCTGCCAGTGCAGTGGGTTAAAGAGCTTGCTAAGCCCCCGATTTTACTGAGATATGAACAGTGCTAATAGCCTGGTCTTTGCCAGACTGTGCAATATGTTTTCCAGATTCTCTTAAAAAAAGAGTAACTTGTTGGCTCCAAACTTCACTTCTTCCTTCAGCACTTCTAGTATTTATTATCCTCTAATTCTCCATTAATACCTTAGGTCTAAATTAGGTCAGTGACTCAGTAATTGGCAGTGTTTTCTGGGACTTCGGTGTAAAAATAGTTTGGAGCTGTGTCCTTTTTATGTGACCCACACTATACAGAAGTCAGATGAGGAATTTTTCTTTTACCAGACTAACCCCCATTTTCAGTTCAGTCTCTATTGAAGGTGCTGGAGTTTTCCCACTAACCTCAGCAATTGCTGGCTCTAACTCAAAGATTGACACGTGAATTTTTTTTTTTTTTTTTTTTTAAGTCTCATAAGATCTCTGGGATTTACAGCTAGAAATCTGTACGTAACTCTGTTTTTTAATCCAATTACACTGAGTAATTCATCTCTCTCTCATCTGGTATTTTAAATTTTCTTTGTAAATTCTCCATTCCCCTTTAGTTACAGCTTTTCTCATGCTATTGAGTTGAGCTATGAACTTTCTCTACTGTCTAGTTTTTACATGATTCACACAGCAGATATTTGCTACCATATGTAATCTGCTTTGAACTCCAGCACCATCCAGGAGTTTATAAGATCCCATTATGATCTGCAGCAAAATCATTCCTGAGCCTGAGCTATTCACATTGACAGCCACTAGACTTAAGATGGGAAAATCTAAGTACTGATATACAACAAAGTCACTCATGAGCTAAGCTGCACCTCTTGCTAGCAGGGACGCTCAAAAGAACTGAAATAGTTTCAGTGTTAGTCCATTTCTGCTATATAAACTAGGAGATGAAAGTAGAACTGAGTGAGGAGGAAAAAGTGCTCCCACTTGAAGGGACTTTAAAGTATAAGAAGTGAAAATACAAACATTGTTGAATTACAAAGGAACCAAAAGACCCAGTAGATGGCATGAATCAATTTTTCTAGCTTATTCTAGAAATGATGAGTAGATCATATACTGAGGAAAGCTTTAAGTTTATGCTTCAATTTAAGAATGCAAGTAAATCTAGCTGATTGCCCTTTCCTTCTTTTCGGATAAAAGTATTTTTCAGTTTGATAGAAGGAAAAACTACTCCTGTCAAAGACTGTCAGGCAACATATTAAATGAAGATTTTTTCAAAAAATATTTCACCTCTAACAAAAGGCAAGTGGATTACTGGAATGAGTGAGTAAGACACCAATGACTGATGATACATAAAAAATCAAATTCTGATGGTAGAAATATATTGCCAGTTGTAGAAGTGCAATATTCAATTATCAGGTCTTAGATTAAAAAAAAAGAGATAAACAAAATAAACTCAAAAT
Source organism: Nothoprocta pentlandii (assembly GCA_013398315.1). NCBI lineage: Eukaryota > Metazoa > Chordata > Aves > Tinamiformes > Tinamidae > Nothoprocta > Nothoprocta pentlandii. The sequence goes on along the minus strand of VZSG01000208.1, from coordinate 348,003 downwards.
AAGATGAGTGTACAAGATTGTTGCCTAAAAGAGATTGAAAAGACACTACAGCTATACTTAGAGAGAGAAGGTGGCATTATTGTTCCCACCTTCAGACTAAGAAGACATGTGTAGTCTTCCAAAATGAAGTATCTCTCTCCATCTGAGAAATCAGGTTGACTATGCAAAGCACCATGGAGAGTGCTGAGACACTATTAGATCTGCTAAGGTCAGCCAGTCACAAAAATGGAAAACTAAGCAGGCATTTTTGTCATTTATTGAAGTGACACTTTCTTATTCCATAGTTGCCTGTACCTCTCAGGTCTCCCAGAAATGTAATACTGCTGTCCATCCTATATACTATATACTCCAATTTTAGAATCAAGAAATGAAGCGAAAGTTACATGGGTGATTGACCCTCCTTTACAATGCCAAGCCCTAAGAGTTCGTTGTTCTGTCTCCTATATTCAGCCTGAAACGCTGCCAGAGTCCTTTTTGCCAGTAAAACTAACATGCCAGCAGATGTCTCCCCGAGATGCTGGGAACTGCCCTTGTCAAGTTGGCATTTCATCTCAGGTCACATCTTGGTGCTATTGCTGTCCACAGAAAGAAGAAGAAAGTCCAGTGAACTAGAAAGATGCATAATTAAAACCTGATGAAAGGAAATGCTGTTCTATGCATTCTTTAATTTGGCCTTGGAATTGTCTGCCATAGCTGATAGTTGTAATTATTACAAAATGCAACTAGAAATGAACAAATATACGACAGGGAGAACCTCCAGATCAATCCCTTTAGGCAATTCAAGGGCAAGTAAAAGGTCCTGCACTTGGGGAGGAATAACCCCAGACACCAGTACAGGCTGGGGACTGACCTTCTGGAGAGCAGCTCTGTAGAGAGGGACCTGGGGGTCATGGAGGATGACAAG
>VZSG01000208.1:309797-327746 GCA_013398315.1 Nothoprocta pentlandii | reverse complement strand
GTGTGTGTGTGTCTTATTTTCCTCTTCGTAATGGAGGGAAAAAAGGTTAGATTAGAAAACTTCAATTAAGGCTTTAAAAAGACCATCTGCTGAATGCTGACTGGGGTTTCATGTAAACAAAATGCCTGCGCTGGTTACAAACAAATGATCTTATCTATTGTATTGTGTTACAAATTAAAATTAGATTAAGCCACCTACATGGTACCGCCGCTGAATCTTAAATTTCTTATGGAAACTGAATGTTTGCTGCAAGTATTCATTCGGCCTGATGAGAGCCTCATTATTTTTGTACCAGCAGTACACACTGGGTATAGCATAATCAAAGCCTGGGGGTACGTATTAATTATCCTTTTGAATAGTGATGAAATTTTAAAAAGATCTCCTTTAGGCTCACATCATCAGCAGATGAAACAAAGCTTTGCACAGCTTGTGAGCAGTGGCTCACATGTGTTTTTACATCTGTTCAGTATATTTCAATTTGAAGCTCAACAAGCCAAGACTGGGATTAAAGACTCAGAGAAAGAACGGGGGGGGGGAAAAATCCGTGGCAATGAACAGGTCCCACCCCCTTCTTCATACAAGGGAGCAGGAGGGGGCTAAGAAAAAAAAAAAAAAAAAAAAAAAAAAAAGGCTCCATTTTTGGGTTAGTTTTGGTATTGTTATTATTCTTCCTAAGCGGGGTGCGATGCTCAGAGCCCGGCACAGTCGGTTGGTGCCAGGACTAGTTGCATGATCTTCTTGCCTGCCTGTCACTGTAGCAGCTCATGCTGTTAGTGCCGGTTAGTCTCCTGTGAGTTTACTGCTGCTTTCCCCCTTATCATATCCCATAGCAGGGTGAAAGAGAGGAAGTGTCTCTGCTCTCTTGGATTCCTTCAAATCCACATTTTCCAGCTTGCAAGGAAATCAGGGAAAGGAGGAGGCCCTTTGTGAAGAGGCTAGTATTGTCCTCTCTGAATGGCATCTGGGTGCATGCAGTAATTGCTCTGCTGGAATGTGAAAGGATCGGTGAGAAATGCTTTTTTTTTTTTTTTTTTTTTTTTTTTTTTTTTTTTTTTTTTTTTTTTTTTTTTTTTTTTTTTTTTTTTTTTTTTTTTTTTTTTTTTTTNAACATTGAGACTGAGCCACAAATTGCACAGGTTAACCCCCAATGCTGTGCTGAGTAAAAGCAAAATTGGCCGTTCAGAGTGGAGATGCAGTCACCTTCGCTTGGAAAAGATTGCTGCAGTTCTGCACTGCAATCAAAGGAGCAGATTCTCAGGCAGCCACAAAGCTAGATCCCCTCTGAAGTCTGCGTGAGCGCAGTCTTGATAGACACTCAAAGATCAAACTGATCGTGTTTACAAGTCCATACACATATTGCTATTTGGTGGTCTTAATTTAGACTAGATTGTTTTAAAAAACTAATTAAATTTTACATGGCATAATGATCCAAATTCTGTACTCAGAATGTGCAGCTTTCTAAAGGTATATCTTAATTCCCTCCTAGGAGGAAATCAAGCTTAAGTCCATCAACTGACTGGTATAAAATCTACCCATTTGTTTTTCACAGGATAAAATACATATCTTAGATTTTTAGTGACAAAACAGAAATATTTATCTGCTTGTTTTGAAAGTACACAGAGACACCACCAGCGATAAGACAGATAATAAATTTTAAATTCTTATTTCTTTGTCATATGCAGTCTTCTAAATGCTGAGTAATCTTGTGAAAAGAAGTAACTTTTCAGGTCACACAGTTCACCCAGTGGGCTGAGCCTGGAAGAGCCATCTCATGCTATGGGCCATTCTGATGTACCCCAAGCACATCCCTCTGGATGTGGGTGCATGTTGGGGAATAAGCAGGATTTGTGGAGGCATCCCAGGCTCACCAGAGTCTTCATGTCCTCTGTGTAAGTGAGTGACTCAGTGGAATCATCCCATGCAAGCATGGTCTTGCTTGCGCTTTGCAAGGGAAGGGCACTGATGATGGGACAACATTGACACAGCCCCAATCTCTGGCTGAGGGACTAAGGACTGGAGGGAGCAGGCCCCATGTTCTGTTTTTTCTTTGTTCAGGCAACAAACGAATGCTGTCGTTATTATTAAAAATTAATTATGTTAATGAATTGCAGACTACACTCCAAATTGTGTCGTTGTTGTAAACTAACAGCTGTTGTGGTTCTTTATGCTGAAGCCTGCCTGGCCTGTCATTTACCATTCCTTAAAGAGTCCGGAGCACGGATCATAACAATATAAATATGGATATATGCTTAAAAACATGATTAAAAATAGTTACTGTTCATGGACACTAGCCAATTTGCCAATATGAATAAAAGCAACAGTATTTTTAAAAATGCAGCATGACATATAATGGACAAGATTGTAAAATTCAAGTAATGAAACTTTTCTAGAGCTAGAAAAGACTAAATGTTAAAATATGCTTTTCTATAAAATAAGAAGTGACCAAAAGTATTTTTTTTCATATTTGTGTAAGAAAGTGCTTCTAGGCTGAGACTTTGCATGCCAAGTTTCAGCCTAAAGCGAAATTTAACAGCTCAGTTATATATCCCTAAAAATAGGGTTTTGTAGTGGAAGTGCTGACACAACTTTATCTATCACAATGAGAGTGGCACAGCTATAATTAAAAGTACATAGTGTACTTTGTCTTTGACTAACATAAATAGCTATCAGGATGGCCTCCAGTACAATTCCCCATGTTATTTTGACTCCAACACAACGGAAGCAATTCGTTATTCCTGCACGCTGAGGCAAATTATCTAAAATTACAGAGTGCTTCGATTTCTCTGCAAATACCACCCCACACCCTGACATGCTGCTGTCAAGCGGCAGGAAACTCCAGCTGCTGTAAGGGACTGGGATCTTATCTTGGCACCATCCTGGGAGAGTAAGTTAGTTGTTTTTGTTGTTGCACTTCACCAGCGGGGTGTTGAGTGAGTTTTCACAGAAACATGAAGGCAATATCCATTGACTAGACCCAGCCTTTGGCTTTGGGGTGCCTTTAAATTGCTAGATACTGCTGTGGCTTCTTGTTTTCTTGTGGTGACTTTTGTTTTCAATTATACATAATTAAACCTTTCCAGCAAAGCTGCTTCCTTTTGGCTTTTTCCACCCCTTCTGTTACATTTCTAGGAAAAAAAGCCATATTTATATATTTAATAACACTCTTGGCTTCTCTTTGGTAAGTCACCTTGATGAGATGGTTTTGCCTCCCACCTCTTTCTCTGGGTCTAGTCTTCCACTCCCCGTACATGTTGCTACCCTCCTGTTCTTTGCCTGCCTTTCATTATGATTCCCTTTACTATCTACCTCTTTTCTTACCTACTTTACATCTGGTTCTGGCTTTACCTAGTGGGGCTTCATTCCTATACTCAGGTCCATCTATGTCACTGAAATCAGTGAATATTTTGGGTACTCAGTGCCAGTCTCTATGCTCTCTTCTTGCTTTACTAAAGCATTTCGTGACTCTAAGGCCGATGCATCTGAAAAAAAAATCACAAAAGTCAAGTATCTTATGGTGCAAACACTTCCATACATGTGTAACTCGGCATGAGTTGCGTCTGTTACTCCTTGAGCGCAAGAGACTGGGATTGAGGCACTGCTTTGCAAAATACTTCTGGTTTGCCTACTGTTACAGACAGGGTTAAGGATGCTCTTGTTCTGGTGTAACGGTACCTTGTGTCACTACTGGGATGCGCTGTCATGGTCAAAAGCTGCAGAGGTGAGTTTGAAAAGAGGATGCTGTCTTGAAAGGGGATTCCTCCCCTAGCATGTGCTCGCAGGGCAGGGAAACTCCTGTACCTCAGCTGACACAATCAAGATCAGCTCCATGGTCCATATTCCAGGGCACTTAAAGCGATTTTACTATTGCTGAAGCAATTCCTTTAAGAGGAATGTTTCCAAGACAAATATGGCATGCACATTGCTAAGCACAAGGTGACAAAAGACCGAGGTGACAAAAGCGGACAGTAAGAAGTAGAATAGTTGACGGAAGTAACATAAAACAACCTCCTTTTCCAGGTGAAACATTTTGTAGCAAGGATGAAAGTTTCCTTTTTTAAAAATGCATTTTTTTTCACTGACAAACAAACAAAAAAAAGTGAATTTAAGGCTGAAGGTATTGACAATTTTAATTTAATTTTGCATATGTTTATTTTGGAAATTTGGGGAGACTTCCTGATATCAGGGAAGTAAAAACTGGTGAAGTTAAGATATTTGAAGATTAATTGATTTTTCATTAACTTATGATGCATTTTTTCCACGCATTCTGAAGCCAGGAAGGGAAAAATTAGGTGAAAGTTAAATAATGGATATGCTTTTATTGATTATGATATAGTGTTTATGTATAAGTATGATAATATAAGGCAGATAACATTTAACTTTTAGTGTATCTGCTTTAATTGTGTCTTTTGATGCTGAGCCTAATTTATATAGAGCCGTGAAATAATGCTAAAAATCTCACAGTGTCCTGGGACAGCTCCACTTTTCAGGTGGCTTCAGCTTGTTGATTTTCGGCCTCCTGCCTAACACAACTCACCCGAGGCATGGTGATATCCCAGCATAGCACAAACCTTGTCGTGTCTTATTGCTTAAATAACACAATAAGGAAATTAAAAGACTTGCTGGTTATGATTTTCATTGTTACTGCTTATGAAGTCTTGAAGAATTTCAGGAAATGGATTACCCAGGAGGGCTTTTGGTACCTACGGTTGAGGGAAAAAAAAAATCCTCTGACTAAACTTCTTTTGATATTAATACAAAATATATACCCTTGTCCATCTTCACAGATCAGGGATCATCCACCACTATAAGCACTTTCATATTTGCGGTAATGGGACACAGGACCATTTACCAGTTCTGAGGGCGGATCAGTGTAAGTTTAATGCCCTCTACTGGGAGAATCAATAGGTTAAACTGCTTTGTCTTCAGCTCTCTGATCAGTCGTGCTGGAGCTTACGGACGCGATTACTGCCAGCTCAAACATATAAAAAAGGCTACCCGTTTCACCTACATCTTCTCTTCACCAAAATATAAAGGGGGGGGGGTGGAAAGGATGAGATTATAATTAGTGCCAAAGTCCTTCCTTGAGACAGCAGCGACCAGGAAGGAAAGCTGTGATATTCCTCACAGCTGAGTTGCCTCAAAGGCAGAAGTGGAGAAATTATGAGATTCTTGATTCTGACAGCATTGTCCCTTGGGTTTTTTTTCCAGAAAACACTCATATGAGGTAATACCCCACTGCCTGGCACCTCACCAGCAGCAGACTGCCCTGTGTAAGCCATTGGTGGATGGAGGTTGGCATGGTATTGATGCTCATGGGTTAGCATCACACTGGAATTTGACTCCTTTAAGTCAAAAAGAAAACCAAAATAAAACAGATTGGTTTGACTGGGATGGTGAAAGGAAATGGTGAAAGGAAAGGTAGATCTTCATGGAAAAGACATATCCCTTCTGTTGCTGGTGTTGCCCATGCAGAAAGCAACCCTTCCTTTTGGGAAGGGTGCATATCTATGCATGCCACTTCTCACTCCTAGCCCAGGTAGATGCAACTGGGAGGACATGGTAATGAGTTGCCAAGAAAGACAGAGGTTTTTACCCAAAAATATACCTGGCCTGGGAAAGACCTGTTTCTGCAGTTCCTGTGGGAGAGCAACTTCCAGCTTGAGAGAAGAGCAAGGGATGACTAAGTGAAATGAAGTGGAGCAAAAAAAAAGCATTTTTTTTTCTGTGTGGGAAGCACCACCGGGATCTGGGGTGCAGCATCCTGTGGTGATGAGATTTCCCCAGCCCAGGCTCCCCACTCCAAGCCCAGCATAAGCAACCAAGAGTGTCAAGGTCTCAGGGATGCCATTAGCCCGCGAGAGACCCCCACTGGTGCCCTGGGTTTTCAGGTGCTCTGTGACAGCTGTGAAGGTGCTGTGGAGTTGCGGAGCTTGCAGAAAGCAGGAGACCCGAGTAGCAGCACAGCCAATATTTTAAAGCAATACCAACTACTTGAAAGGTTTAGGTTCAGCTGCGCAAGCAAGAAATGTTAGTCTCTGTGCTGCAACTCTTTTCCTAAGTCAGCACCCTCTAGCTCATACTGCCATGCACAGCTGGATGGGATGAGGAAGGAGGCTGCTTTAGCTCTACCTCAGAATTTGATCACTTATAAAGACTTCAATTAGATCCATCATGTTATCTGAATAGTTATTTTGTGATTTAATTCCCTCTGCTTTCTCACGGCGGTAATTAAATGAGTAAGAAAAAAGAGACAGATTAATTGATTGAACTGATTCCAGAAGAAACCATTACTTCTGTTTCTCTTTTGCTCTATGTGGTGTTTAAACATTTTCAGAATAAAGCAGGGTGAATCCTGCCAACATGTTTCTGAGAGCATTCCTTTGATTTTCAAATGAATTGTCTTTATCTGCTTTTATTCCCTTATTGCCTTGACTTTATATGAAAATTTGCACAATCTAGTTTGCTCATGAAAAAGTAAGCTACTGTGTTTCAATGCAATGAAAGATGAGTTTACTTTCTGTGCGCTTTTCCACTGGTAATTTGCTTAAAAAAGTTATGCGACAATAGGACACAGATAGTATCAGCAACAAACCAACTAGTGGCATCATTGTTCATTTATGCCAAAGAGTAAATGAATAATGTTATGTTATGGACAAAAAATATATATATTTAACAGAATTTTTAAAAAATACATAAACTCTGTATTTAGAAAGAAAGGTGAAATGTACTAAGTATTGCATCTATTGCCAGTTATTCAGTTTTTATTGAAAAGTTTAAGAATATTTTTCCTTTAAATTGCATTCACTTAAAGTACATTAATAAGGGTGACAGCAGAGACTATAGAGCATACTATACAAATCTGTGTTTAGGGAATATGGGGAATATGAGCAATATGTATTAGTCATAAAATTCCTTTGGTAATAAATACTATTCTTACAATTTTCTAAAACTATTCTGAAAGTAAAGAAGGTAGCAAGAAAATCATTTAGGACGATTTTCTCTTTTAAAATAATTTTGCAAAAAAAATGACCAGCATTTAGGAAATACAGTCTTTCATCTAGATCTAATCTATAGCTTGATAAAATTATTTTGTTGAACATTTATTCAGAGGCAGACTAAATAAATATGGCACTAAAAATCCTAAAAGTTTTCCAGAAAAATTGAAAAATAGGCAAAATGCCATGCAGTTATCTTCTCCCCATCTGTAAGAAAGATTACTAATTTAGTTTGTGCTTGCTTGTAACTTTTATTTCTGATTCACTTTATGATGTGTGTCAAATAATATAAGGCTACAGAAGAGATCAAATTTTTCAAAAGTACATTTTGAAATTTCGTAATGAGCAGATGCAATGCCTAGGTCAATAGCTTTTCCTGAACCATGAGTGCTTGCTTTAATTTTCAGTGCTGGAATTCCTGCTTCAACTTGGATGATAGTTCACCTCAGGAATGTGCTACAGATCCTCTTCCCCTCCAGAATGACCTATGTTCTTGGAGAAAACATTATGATTTTACAGCTCTCACGAAGAAACCAAAAGTCAAATTAAGATGGCAAAGAGAAAGAAAAGTAAGAAGAAAGGAGGAAATTTCTTGCCATTTTCTTTCACCCAACCTGTGGCTGAGTGTATAAAGAAGACATAATTTTATAAATAACTTGTTTCCTTTAGAAATGAGATAAGAAGTAAGATAGAAAATATGATTTATTATGTGACAAGCAAGTTTTAAATAGAGTTTTCTGTAAAAGAAATGACCAGAGTTGCATAAACCCAATACAAGGCTGTAGCGGGGAAAAATAAATAAATAAATAAATAAATAAATAAATAAATAAAGTAAATAAATTCTAGGTTGTGCTAAATGCACTTCATATATAAAATGCAGGAGGTAAAATCTTACTTCGTAAGAAAAGTCTTTCCTACTGTGCGGTATTGGGCATGATTCTTTGAGAAAGGTGTAGTCAAACTCTTTAAAGTCCAAGAGTGAATCTTAGAAATTGAGATCAAAGGAGAGAAGTGAAATTGTTGGTAGGCTAAAGAGTCTAAAAATTATGGAAACATGATGCCAATATATGAATATGATTACAAGCAAGGGGATGCCATTTATCAGAGGGTGGAGATCTGTAAGATCAGTTTTAATACAAAAATTTGCAGGGTGGAGGGAGGATGTGATGACTTTGGTATAAACATCCTCTTTCAGAGTATCAGAGCAGAGCTCTCCCAAACCTCCCTGTTGCCCTGGTATTCCTTGCAAGCTCCCACCAAGTAGTAATATTTGCTGCACAGGAGGCCCATGTGATGAGACATCAGCTGTGGACATTATTCAAAGGCAAATTCCAGAGGCCTAAGCTGAGACTCACCATCTGCTCCCAGTCAGGTCTCACCTCTCATAGCCTTCTCCTCCTTGCTTTGGAAAAGCAGGATCACACATCCCAAGCTGGCAGGAGGAAGCTCGCAAGGAAATTCTGGGACTGGTTTAGATGATTGAAAAGCTTTCTTTTAAATATTTTTATATTCAGTTTATTTATCCCTGGTTTCTGAGGACTAGCAAATATTCTTTTTTTCCACATTTGTCTCCATAACTTGATCAACAAGGAGTGTTTTCTTTATTTTCTTAAACAGAAATTAACCTAGAAGATGAGACTTGAATCTCTCTCTCTCCTAAATATATAAAATCTAATTTTTCTGAAACCTATAATACTATTCCAAGTTTTCAAGGTGAGAGTTTGTATCATCCAACTTATCTCACCTTAATATAGGATGTGCCCTCGTGTGTCCCCACAATAGCACCTCCTGGCACAGGAATGGGTACATTCCCATGTAAAGTTCCCCCACTTTACTCCCCCAATGGCTAATTTTGTCTGGTTGTCCCCAGTTTTGTGAGAAAATGGGAGAAATAGGGAGTGGGAGGATCCAGTATGCTTTCTGCCTCCCCTGTGTAGGTGTCTGCATCCAAATAGAGAAAATTTACTTCTAAAATGCATGTGTAAGACAAAGTGGAAATGGGGCCTAATTTGAAATCTCAAATCTGTTGTTTGGAAGTAGCTGGTAACTTTGGGACTGTCTGTAGCATTTTAAGAGTTTATAGAGTCTTTGCTACTCAAAGCACTGACTGCAACCAATGGGTTAGAATCGTTTTTCAGCTCCCCCCAAAAGGGGACGAGGGTAGGGGGAGAATGTGTCTTGGCAGAGCAAAACTAAAGGCATGGAGAAAATAGTTGTTATTTCAGCTGCTGAGGTTCCCAGTAGAAAATAAGTTTAATTAATTAATTTATTTTTCTAATTTGTGAAAATATGCCTGGGGTGACCTCTAGGCACATGAGCAAAAGCCATAAAACCAGATTCATTCATTAATCAGCTGACACAATGTCAACCAAGGATAGTCAGATAAACAAATAACATGTGAGAAGAACTCAGGCTCCTCCCTCCCAAGTCTCTATAGGAAAAAGCTGGAGAGAGTGAATTTGCTTTGCTCTATGCCTTGGGCTTCTCCCTGCCTGCCTGATATTGAGTGATAGAATTGTGAGACAGAGTCATGCTGATGAACCCTTCTGATCTTTAATTTTTTATTCATGCCATTCAATTACATACAGTAATCTTAAAATAATGTAATAAACATATGCTTTTTTTTTTCTACTTGCATTTTTTAAAAATTTTTAAATGTGAAATACTAACTTTGTAGAAAATGAACTGTGTAGAGCAACTGAACTTCTTGAACTGGATAGTGGCCTTGTAGATTCTCTTCCCACCACTGCCACTGTCCTGGTACCTGAGTGTAGGGTTGTTACTCCACTGGAGTGGTTAGATATGCAAATATTGCTAAGCCATGTTTGACAGCTCATGCTAATTCAGTGCTCTGGATTTTTGCCACTAACCCAATATGTCTGCTTTGAACCTCTCATTGCTACAGGACACTGTAATTAGTGAAATTAGTCATGGAAAAAGCAGATGCCTCTCAGTAATGCAATTATAGGAGTAATGGAAGGAGCCCAGACTCTCCCTGAACCTCTGCAGAGCATCTACAGGTGACAGTGGCACTGAGACCTTGGTAAAGGACTTTTTTCTGCACTTCCGTGTGATTACAGAGATTTCTCCGTTTCCAGTTTCTTTGTGATCATTGAAGAAGGCATGCTCAGGACTTGAAATGCTGCTATTATGGACCTTTTCTGGGATGGCACCAGCAGCTGCAAGTTTGCTCATACAATATCTTTTGTACATTTGAAATAAGTTGTTAGAGTTAATTTTTTAAATAACATAACCTTTTTTTAAAAAAAAAAAAAACTTGTATTTCAGTTTCTTGACAAGCAAAGTTTTCCATAGTAATAAAAACAGATTTGTGTCTGAATATCCTGTATAAATCCCTACTTATAACCACATGAAAAAAAAAATCCTTTGGGGCTGCAACTTCATATTTTAAGTTCTAACAGGCCAGGTTCTGTTCAAACTGGAGAGTTGTGGCTGTGATGGACACAGAACAGGGCAAACTATATCTGGTTTTCAGCATAGAGGAAATCTTCCCCCTACCTTGCCCCCCTCAAAAAATGTTTTCAATATTAGACACAGTTTTTTACTGCCTGGGGAAAAACAATACATGACCCACAATAGATTTAGGCAGTTCCATTTTTGCTTGCTATTTTTAAAAGCATACATGTTATTTAAAAATAATTAGCTTGAGCCAATTTATGTGCAATGTATATATTGCACATATGTCTAGAGGAAACCAGAAACAGGGTTGTGTAATTGCAACCTTACTGCACTGAAGGGCTGGCATAATTACCATTCAGAGGGAGAAAGCCAAAGAGATTTTATCTACCATATATATTTCCCCCAGTGTAAACATATTAAAACAAAACAAAAACAAATTTATGGTGTTCAGAGCTTAACTCAGTGTAAATAGTACATGTCATTATATATTATTAGGATTATCATTATTATTAATATGCCACATATTCATGTGGAGTGAAGTACTTGAGGCGACAATCTGGAAGGCTGTTTCTTCAGCAGCTGCAAATTTCATCTGTTGCTCATGAAAAAAAAAGGCATCTTCAAACAAGCACATGCATTTTCCCCCGATTTTGTCTCTGCATGGCAAGCAAGACCGTGTGGGGTGACAGTAGGTTTTACTGTGCAAATGTAAGCATCTACATAGTCTTCTGGCCCTTTAAAATGAAATTATCCAGTATAATAAGGCTGCTGTGCAAGTGTAATATCATCATATTTAATGAAACATAGGAGTGAATGGGAGGAAGAAACTATTGAGTCAAGATCTCCCAGAGGCTTTGCAGGAGCTTGGACTAGGATATGCTATGCTTTTTTATTTGCTTTGAATCAGCACCATGGCCAACTTTACTTGAAAATAAAAGAACCAAATAAATTAAATTTATATGAAGACTGCTAAAATATTGCAATTTGAGTAAATCAATACCTCATAACTTTCTTAAAAGTAACTAAGTAAAGACAGTGACAGGGGACAGTGCATTTCTAGTGAATGCCAATGAGCAATTTTTAGCCATTTTCATTATATCTCAGTAACTTTGCAAGAGGTGAGATAGATGTTCCTCACAAAAGCTTGCTTCCTCACTTTGTAGCATATTGGAAACACTCTTTAATGACATTTTTTGTTTTGTTCTCTTTTCTTTTTTTCTCCCCCATAGATTATGCATTACTAATTTGTGTATCGCATCCTGGCAAACAGTATCATAGTCTATTGCGCACACTACTAATAGGAGACAGAAACCTCAGCATATTCTAGCTCTTTTCTCATATCTTGTTAGCATCTGTTTGTGGTAGGCTGGGATGATGAGGTGCTAATATGATACAGCGAAGGAAGTGTAATCCACGAACATTTTTGTGTCACATTTGTATAATATATTACACTAATCTGACCAGACTTTCATGTGCTCTTACCCAAGGAATGCCATTCCAGCCTCCTCCCTTCCCCCATCAATTCCTTTGAACGTTTGTGAATGATTTCCTGTACATAGTCTGGGTAAGAATGTGCACACATTCTTTTCATGGTCAAGGAAGGCGTGTTTTTAATGCCCGTTTGCTTTCGGCATAGCAATGTTCGTGAACAAATTGCACAAAAGAGGGAAGCATGTTCAATTATATTCGTCTTTCTCTACTCCGAGGTAAATGAAGTAGAAGGTGCACTCTCTCCAATAAACGTCAGAGCCACTCGGAATGCTTGGTGCAGTGTCTGGGGGCAATTTTTTTAAATAGCTTGCATGAGGCAACAGTCTGCAGACTGCAGAACAAAACGACTAAGATGTCTGAACTAGCAACCATTGCATTTTCCTGAGGAGCAAAATTGTCCAGTGCCACCTTGCAGAGCAGTTGTGGTTTTGACCTTGTGGCTTATCCTTCAGAAATTTTCCAAGCCTATTTTTCCTACTGATGATTAATTTTGCTTTAGACTCTCGGTTCTTCAGGTAATAGCTGTCTCTTTCTAGGAGTTTACACAGCTCTAATGCAATGAAATCTTTCTCCTGATTGCATTTTTTCAGTGGTATAGAAAAAAAATTGGTAGCCAAATGAACTTTCCTAACTACCAAGATTGCAATATAATTGTTATCTACAGTGGGCTTCATCTAGCTGATTTTATTCAGGAATAGAAATCCCATCATAAGTCTGGTTAAAAGAGGGAATAGGACAGTGATAATGGCTTTTGAAAGTCTTTGCAAATTTCTTTTTTTCTTTTCTTTTTTTTTTTTTTTTTGTGCATCCTTAGGGTAAGTTAGAATTAATAGTTAAAAGGACATCTAATATTGAAATTTGACTAGACTGTTGAGTCCGGATATATATTACCTCATTCATCTGAGTCTAGAAAGCCCAGATACCCATCATATAATATATTTTTTTAGGAAGATTGTCTTACAACTTTAGAAAGGTCACATGCAACTTAAGATGAGAGCTTGACTATTTCTGTGATAGACAATGCAACAGATGCTTATTCTGATATACTAGGATCAGTTTTACTGATTGACATGTTACATTTTTCCTCATTAGAGAGGCGAGGGCTACAGGAATCACTAGCTCAATAGTCCTGGTACTGTGGGGCAGACTATTCCTGCGGGAAAAGCAAAGAAGGAAGCAAGGTGTCCAAGTTCTAAGGAACTGAATGATTCTCATACCATTTCTCAGTACCAAAAGGTAATCTTTCCCACTGGTGAGTTATTGGCAGGTTTTGATTTGTGCTAAAGAGCATTTCCAAACAAGTCCCAAGCAGTATCCACAGAATCCAGTAAGAGGACCTATCAAGACCAAGATGGCTAGCAGACTTCTGCTTTAGGCTACAAGTAGCTCTCTGAACAACTTCCCTCGTATGCCCTATTTGGTTTGCTTTCTAGTGTTTTGATTTTGCTAAATACAACAACACCAGACTTGTCTCTTGATAATACTAATTTGTTTTCATGCAAAGATACAATTTTTTTCTTTAGTTAGGAGCAAAAACCACCATCCTTGAGTATCTCAAAGAATATTTTTCTAGTATGGCTGGATGTGTCTGTGTACAGCTACACCATCAGTGTCTTAACAGTGTCCAGCTACCAGAGACTGCCTCGCAGAATTCAGTACAATAGCAAGTCAAGTAAATTGCAAAGGTTATGCCTAAACTGTGAGGGCTTGTTCTGATATCTCAACTGCTGATCCTCGGTATGTACTCTAACTCTTTCATGACTGCAGGTGAGAAGGAAACCTAGCCACACTGGGTCCTGTCCCGAAATTTGTTTTTTCTTCTTTTTCTTTTACTTCTTTTTATTTTCTTGTTCCTGAAAGAAAAAATAATAGGAACACAGGGTATGAAAGAGGCATGATGCTTTCCAGCATGTCCTTGGTCTGGACAGTGACCAAAACAGGCAGTTATGCCGTGTAGCACATCTGCCAGTCCTTCAAAGCCAACCAGAGCAGACTTGTGAAGCCAAGTTAAGCCACACTGTACCTCTAAGCAAGTAAGCTGTACAGAACAGTATTTTAGTATAATGAAATGTCATAGCAGTAGGAGAAGAATTGAGATCCTGAATAAAGTATCTGTGGATACTGTTCATGTAAAAAGAACAAATCTGTTTATATTATACTTGGTACTATAATGTGGAAAAGTAATGAAATGTTATTTTATGCACTGATTTCCTATTGATATGAAGAGGTTTTGAGCATAGCCAGCTTACTGAATGTCTTGACAAAGCAAAGATGAAGAAAATTAAAATAAAGAATGTATAAAAGGTAAAACAGAAATAAAAAGCAAAATAGTAGGCTGAAGCTTTCAGTTCCATGAGACTTTTCTTTAAAATGTTTTTTCTCTCAGAATTATTCCTTTACCTATGTCTTTCCCTGACTTCTTTCTTTAGTCTTATTTTAATAAAACTATAGTGTTTGAAGACATCTCAGAAAACAGCACCTCAAACTCTGTGTTGTTTAAATTGTAAAAAGAAAAAAAAAAGAAAAAGATTTATAGCTTTTCAAGAAAACCTCATCTGCACATTTTTGTGTACCCTCTTTAGATTTCAGTTTCCTTAACTGCCACTAAAATTAGGAACCTAGATCACCCTCGTAAGGAAAAGCCATGGAAAGAGAACTCCAACACAATAACATGAAATAGATCTTTAACAAGTGCTGTTATGAAGTGGGGACTTAATGACAGAAAAATCACTAACCCCAGACTTTAACAGAGCTAACATAGATCTCTTTCCTCTGCATTCAATTTCCTTCTCACAAGAGACTTTACTTGAAAGAGAGAGCATTCCTGGGAGGTCAAGTCCAGCACCAGTGGGAACATAAGGACCTGATGACCCCCAGGAGACCCTATCGAGCTGTGTGCCACATGTAAAGGAGAGGGATGAGAAGCAGAGTCTGTAGGCTCCAAAGCTGCTGGGGTGAGCCTGTAGAGCCTTGAAATGTTTAGGGGAAACGTGCACTTTCAGGTACTACAGAGAAGCTACAATGACTACTCAGATGAGTTTTGTAGGACTCAGCAGCTCTGAGGAAGTTAATTTAACTATAAATGCTTTAAAAGGAGGAGATTCTATTTCTGTTACTGGAGGTAAGGTTTCTACTGAATAGAGTGAAAATAAGTATATAATATATTTATTGTAATAATTTGATCTGGAGAACTCAAAAGAACTTTAATTAGACTTTCTGTTAAGTCACTGCCTGGTTAACTACTTAGAGAAGAAAAAAAAACCAACATTTTGAAACACTGTATTTTCTATGTTTGGTTTAAATTAAATTTGTTTTCAAACTCAGGGTATTATTTAACTTTTAATTTCATGTCAATAGTACATATCTATAAAGAGACTGTTTTAAACCTAAAGTCTCTTTTCTTAATATTTCAATGCTGGCTTGGTTCTAAAACCTCTATCTCATGTGGTAAGATATGGCAAATGCTTTTGCTAAATCTCCAGAGAAAATCAGGAACCTCTTAGTCCATTCAAAATTTCAAGATAAATGCTTTCACTGTGATAAAAAATGCAGATAGATATCGAATAGACAATTCTTGAACGACATTATCATATTCACTAATGAATTAACTAATCCCACTAATTAGTTAACTAATATTACTGGTCAGCATAATTATTAGTTGGAGGCAGAATAATCAGAGTTTGGGATAGCTATTGACTGTAGGATTGTATGCAGCTTCTTAACTGTTACTGTTACATGATATATGGCAGATGAGAGTAGAACAAGTTTATTTTTTCCTGTTAACCATTTTTTTTTAAATTAAGCACATTTAATATAGTTAACATTTTAAAATATATATCCACACTTATCAGCTGAGAAATGAGTGTTTTGGATGCTCTTTTGTGTTTACTGTGACATTTGAATATACTTTAGGAAAGGAGTCTCTGAAGGATGCTAGGCTATGGTTTTATTAGTCATATCAACTTTTGACAAGTTGGTAAGTGATTGGCTTAAACAACCAAACACTAAAGTAATTACTAGTATAATAAGCAGGAACTTTTCATTTAAGTTCTATAAATACATGTAAGACACAGGAAATTGGTCTTTTGGGACTGTTTCTATAACAGAGCAGTCCAGATAATTGAGTTTGTGTAGTAAATGAAATACAATATAAGGGGATTGGATTGCTACATATGCAGTTGTCTCTGGTGTAGATTGGTGTCTGCTTGAATGACTACTGAAAGTCTACATGGTGTATAGGTAATCTCATAAGTAAGATTTAAAGATGAAAGTTCAGATACAAAATTTATCACATTTTCACTTGTAGAATGAAGATAGGATGAAAAAAAAAATAGAGTGGAGATGCACATGTTTGTACATCTAGCTTGGAATAACTCTTACCTAGAACATCTTTCTTACTGGAAAAACTAAGCTGAAAAGTATCCTGAAATAACACTAAACACCTGCAAGATTTTCTAAAGTAACCTTAAAGTTATAAATATATTTCCATAAAATTTGATCAAATTCAAGGTAATGCTATTACATTTCCATTGATTGCGATAGAAACTGGATCCAAACCTGATTTTTTTTTCCAGCTATCTTAAAACCAAAGTAAATATATAATGTTAGGTAGAAGCAGTAGACAATGTATTCAAAGTTATATCTTATTATTTTTTTAGGAACTGAAAGTTTTTATGTGTTTTTTTTTTTTTTTTTTTTGAAACAGATATAAAAAGTCTTTATTCATGGAACACCACTATTATCTATATTGCTCACTTTCACTCACTGTAAAGCCAAAGACCTTTAAAGGAGAAAAGGAGTGGGTAAGTAAGCCATGCAGGGAATGTACAATGCTATCATAAAATGGAAATTATTTGAATTTAATTCCTCTGACTCTTAAAATATTTAAGTTTCTTTCAATTGAATAATGTGAGCAAAAAGACAGAATTTAAACCAACTAAATTCCATGTTTTTCTTTAGTTTCCATTGTAGTCTTTATTTTATATGCTCGCAAATTGGGCTGCACAAAGGGTAAAGTAAATTTTCAAGTATATAGTGCATAGGATAAAAATTAAGAGCATATTCCAAATTATATATGCTTTGCTAAATAAATATGGGTTATATTTATTCATATATAAATTTTAGCTTTTCCAAAACCCATGAATTATTTGGAATGTGTCTTTTGATCCCAGTGGAGTCCCGTCCAACATTTTACCATTTATACTATCTATCATTTTATATAGAGTATATAGACATCTTCAATGGAAAGACACACAAACATGTAAACACACATATGTGTACAGACTATTAGAAGACAATGTTCTAATTTCTCAGTTCAAGTAAGATCTTTGCCCCTTTCTTTTGCATCTTTTTTTCTTTAGATTTCTTTTATTTTTTTAAAGTCATTAAAAGAGGAAACCTCTTGGCTATTCTGCAAATTGAAGGGAACTTCCTACTCAGCATATATGATTTAAGGAATCATTGGTTTTAGCTGGTTTATTCACCTTCATTATAATAAAATGTATTTGTCCCAGATGTGCATATAAATGTATAGTTCTATATATATGTTATGTATATTTATACACAGGCAACCTAATATAAACAGAGGACATTATTTTTAATGTGGCTCTAACCAGATGTGCTTTGTGCTCCTTTTTTCACTTCTCTTAACGTCTCTAAACATTTTATTTTACCCATTTTCATAATGATTCCATCGACAGGCAACTTCAAAAGCTTTGCACCGGTCTTCTTGTTGTATAGTATGCAAGGGGATCCGTCATCTCAGCTAGCATCCCTGCCATGAGCCATTTATTGCAACAAAAGGCACTGTGTTAACGACACAGCTTATCATCAGTCAGGCCTGATGCAGAGGATGTCAAATCCACTGCTGGAGAACAAGGATAATTTGGTCTTTGCTTTTTGAAATGGAAAGATGTCAGGGGCTACAAACAAAGTCACTTACAAATTAGTTGATAATTTTCTACCTCTGTTCACAATAAACTATTTCTTTCTTTCTCTCTTTCTCTCTTTCTCTCTTTCTCTCCTTCTCTCTCTCTCTCTCTCT
>VZSG01000208.1:267180-309627 GCA_013398315.1 Nothoprocta pentlandii | reverse complement strand
CCTAGAAGAACACAAGTTTTAACAAGTAGTTATGATTCAGTATTCCAAGATGGAAACTATTTGTACAGGCTTTCAAATGTTTTTCACATTTGTTTACTTTGCAAGATTTTGTAAAATTTTTGATTACTCGTATGTTCACTTATTGTTATATCCTTTTTTTTTTTTTCTTAAATATACTGCTAAGCAGAATTGAAACTTGAAATTAAGAATTTCAACATGACATACAGCCTTTTGCATTTAACTTCAGACGGATAACATTTCTGAACTGCATTGAACTGATGCACAATAAGACCACAGATTTACATTAATAATTTCTGAACTAAGTAAATAGCCCACCAGCTTGCCTACTTTTATTTTATTGCAAGTGGTATGTCCTTGCATTTGCTTTACACACTTTCTAAAATTTAAGTATGATGATAGGGGTTGAAGAATCAGAGCTTTCAGATAAAAAAAAAAGTGAGATTTTCACAGATAAAAAAAAATGAGAGCAAATTATTTGCATTCAGCTAAGGCATTCAATGTAGAGTCTCAGGAAAATTGAACTAAAAAATTAATTCAGTTTGACTTGCACATATATTCTCTTCTGTGGTTTGAAGATTGTTCAAAGCAGTTTGGTAAATAGCAAATGGTAAGTAGCAAATATCAGTCTAGGTTACGTGTCTAGCAAGGTAACATAGAGATCTCTATTCGGTTTTATTTATTTAAGTGTCATTAAGATCTAGGAGAGGAATTCTGTTAGAGAGGCATACAAAATGAACATTAATAACCATATAGTTTAATTACATTCATGGTTAATGCTAAACTGGAATGAAGTTGTGAACAATACAGAAATGATAAGGCTAAAGAAAGGAAGAAAAAAGAAGCTGAGGATCAGTTTGAGAAGATCTGCTACATGTGGGGAAAAATATTGGAAGGCAGAAGTCAGTGTCCCAAAGGAGGAACAAGCAAATAATGCACAGAGATTTAGAAGTGACAGTGCATAGTAAAAAGCTCCCAAAAGTTTTTCTTCTTGTTGTGTCTCTATGTCCTGAAGTTGGGCTCAGTATTGGGACCTCTCAGGACCTGTGACATTTTTTTTCCTATGCTGAAATCTCTTTAATTGGGNAAAAAAAAAAAAAAAAAAAAAAAAAAAAAAAAAAAAAAAAAAAAAAAAAAAAAAAAAAAAAAAAGCAAGACTTAGATGTGCAAGAAATTACTTTAAACCATAAGCATATAATGTAAGAATAGATATTCTTTTGGGTAGTGACGAACATTCTTTATATGGATAACAGGGAGAAATTTTTTTAAAAGTACTGTAAGAATATATGTGTTGATTTGAGGTGGAAGATTATGGAGGCTGAGTTTTTAACAACACAATCCTCAGAGTTTAGAATGATTCTACCTGCAAAGCAGAAAAGCTTACTGGCAACAGTAAGTTCCTCAACAGAGCAAGCTCTATCTACTCTGGCTCTGTCTGCTAAGTTTCTATGACAGAGCTCCTACATGAAAAATGCCAGTGAGGAGCCTGTATACCTGGTTTACACACTTCTATGATGTGCTAGTAGACAAGATTTCCTGAGTTTTGTTAATTTGTCTTTGTTTGTCAACTCTGTATGCCACAGCACCTGTAGCCCTATAGGACATGCAGAGGGGAGCATCACCATTTTGGAGAAAAAAAAAATTATACTTGCTGTAATTGTTTTGCAGTTCTGGGGAACAGGACAGTACTGATTTCAGTAGGAAAGTTAAAAGGAGAAATCATTTGTTATTTTGTGCACCTTACTGACGTCTATTCCTTTCATAGGCCCCTCTGATTTATCATCCCAAAGCCACAGAATGGCTGTAGTTGATGTTCTGTCAAAGCTGCAAGGGGAATAGCTAACAGCTGTGCAGGGATTGTATTTTTTTTTTTTTTGGGGGGGGGGGGAGGGAGGGAAGATAAGGAAAAGCATCCTATGATTTTACTTGTTCCTTTCTAGTTGCAGCTGGAAACGGTACCAACAGATGCAGTTTAGTAGTTTGCATGAATCAAGAAAATGTTGCATGAATCTACTTCAAACACAACTTCTCCAAAGGAATTGGAGATGATGATGATACCTGATGATTAATAGAAAATGGTTAAGCCACAACTTAATAGGTGAAAATCATCTGATTTTCCCTAATTAGCTCTCTATTTTTCTGCTTAACATACTGTCATTTTCTTTCCCCACTTTATTCTAAAACTCATATTCTATATGTGAATGCATCTTTGACAGCACCTCCTTCACTTTTGTCCAAAAGTAAAGATAGAAGACATGTGAGGACAGACTCCGAAATAAGTCAGTAGCCACTTAAAGTGAACTGGAGTTACTGAAAACTCCACTTCATCTGCCCCCGTCCCTGAAGATGCCACAACTATTTCTCATTAAACACTCCTAGGAAACTGAAGTTCTGTGTGTGCCAAGAAGCACTTTGGTCCTGATGTCAAGGCTTACCTGGAGCCTCATGATGAAGCCTGAGTGGGATGTGGAGAGCAATTTCCCTGCCAAAGTCTGCTGAAGCACCCAGCATATCCTGTGTTCAAGGGCACACTGAAAGACCTGGAAAACAGGAGAAAAACTGCACATGTTAGAGCAGCTATTGCCACCTTCTCTCGCACTGTGGCCATAGAAAAAGGTTTTGTACCACTTGATGTACAACAGTGTAAGAGCTAGAAAATATTTGTCCAGGATGTGGGAGGACCACAGTCAACCTTTTTTCTGCCAGGATTCAAAACACCACATGACCGCTTCCACTGGGATTGCCTTCTTTTGACATTTTTTACAATGACAGTTTCAGATAAAACACAATGTTTAAGTGCTTTATCCAATGACAGTTTCAAATAAAACACCTAACAGTCCTTTATATCAGTCATCGTATAAAATACAACCTCTCCTGCCTCAGTTTTTGGTAGGCAGAGTCTGGAATTTCCTATTACTATTCTTTCTCTGTCTCTGTCTCTGTCTCTGTCTCTGACTCTGTCTCTGTCTCTGTCTCTCCTCCCCTTTCCTTCCCATCACCTCATCACATCTACTAGTTAAGTTCTACTATTCTAAGCATTTCGACTCACATTGTAAAATGTCCAAATTTGCATGTAATGTCTTGGCTATTTTTTGTCCAATTTATCTTCAAGATTCCATTCTGGGACATGAATTAAGTTGCAAAACTGCATGATACAGTGCCTTGTTTGGCATGTAGATGCATCTGCTCCACAAGGGAAAGTGTTGGTGGCACAAACAACATTCTTCTGAGAAAACAAGCTGAAGCTGTGTTGTAAGCAGCTGAAATGGAATATTAATATGTGACTTCAATATCTGTGCATATATAACTGAAAAATCTTCTGTTTAAATTTTGAAAGCATTCAGATTAATATTTTCTAGGAAACTTCACTACTAAAAGGATAATAGCCAGTTGCAATCAAACACCTTCATGAATCTTTATAAATCTTTATGAATTAAAACTGAAATTAATAAAAAACAACCTGAATTAATAAAAACATATCTACAGCTACTGCTTTTGAAGGGTTTTTTTTAAGTTGTTTTTCTTCTGTTATTTATGATAAGAGAAAAAAAAAAAAAAGCTTGTGTTTTCTTCATAATCCTTCTGCTATCCTTTCCCAGGCTGAGGGACCTTCCCCAAAACAGATATTTGTTCCTGTTATATGAACATAGTCATTGGAAGTAGTAGGAGAGAAATATTTTTCTTCTACAAATTGCAGTTAAGTAATCAGGAGCAAGTGCAGCCTGCCCTTATTGAGCTGATTAAGTCAGCATCTAATTTTTGCTATATACATCAAGGCCTTATCTGCTCAAGAAATTTGGACTGCTGTAGAAAGATCAAGAGAGAGTGTCTTTATCCTAGGATAACACTGTGCAATTGGGGACTCATACAGTGTAACTATTTGGGAAGAAAATCACATGCCTACAGCACCATATGTTTTCTGAAGTACAGGCCAGACGTATATAAAGCATCACGCTCATGCCTGGAAAATTCTATGGCTTGATTAGTATGTAGAGAGAATATTTTCAACTAAAAATAAGTTCCAAATAATTAAAAAGTATTTCTGACAATTGCACTATAATTTGAAAGAATAACATTTCAGTTTTCAGGTAAGAGGTTGGATGTGATCTCCACAACTCTGGTTCTGTTTCAACTTTTGAAAGGTTTAAGTTGAAGTCTCTATTATTTTTGTTTTGTGTAATTTTATAAAGTTGGATTGCTTATAAATTCCTCAATTCTACTGTTGTTCTGTGAAAGTGCTTAAAAATTATTCTCTCATAAATTTTCAAAGGTCATATTTATTCAACCCTCCAACACAGCAAACCAAGCAAACATTCTTCATCACTTAAAAATGATCTCATTTTCAGTGGAAATTGGTTTAGTTCCAACTGCTTACCCAGCTTTGTGAGATCTTCACTGATATTGCACCGTCTCTTCCAAAGGACTGAAGAACCCTGAGTTGCAGATAGTTTGACCTTTAGTTATGAGCAGTTACTCCTGTTGAGGGCTAGTGTTTTGGGGCCCTCATGCAAGAAGAAAATATAAGGCAGTATTAAATTTCAATACCAGGACGAGTAAGATCTAATGTTGCCCTCTAAGGGCACATAGATCTGAACTCAGACACACTGAAGGTAGATCTGAAGTGGCTTCAACTTACTAGTGTGCCAAACAGTAGCACTGAACCTGTGTTCACATGTTCACCCTGGTTTCAGGACTTAAGAAAGCCCTGGACAAACTATGCTGAGATCCCGGTCACTGTAATAATATTGATAATGAAATAACTTAGCTTAAAGTTAGCTTAGATCTCTACCTGTGCAAGTATCAGTTAACTCCTTGGGTCTCAGGATTCTTGTACTGGCATTTCTGATTTAGAGATGGGATCATGTGCAGGCAATGGGCTGCCAGCAGCTTCTTCAGATGCTTCTGGGCACAGGGCTCCAGAGTAATTTGTGTAATTTGTGTTCTCTGATTTTCTTTAACAAGGGTATACTGAAACTTCTTTTGGGGAAAATCTGCAGTACAATGAACTACTTTGCCATATTTCCCTTGTGGGATTTCTGATGCACTATCCTTGAAAGGACAGAAAAAGTAAGGCTAATGACATTTAACAGAAGTAAGGAGGCAGAGAAAATTTCTTACCATGCCCACAAGGCATTGCTGGAGACAGACAGTGGAGTGGATTACCTTTACTTTCACATTAGCTTTTGGTATTTGATTATATAGAGAAATAGCATTATCTATAGGCTCTTCAGTCTCTGGTTGTTCCAGAGTCTCCTCTCAAAAGGGTTTCCCAAAGTAGAGCGGATGTTATAACAAACCCATCAGAGCTTCATTATCAGTGAGTTTCTGTAGGCTAAAAAGGAAAGCCTATGTCTCCCACCATCACAACCAGTTTCTTACCCGTTCAACACAAGGAGATGTGGATCTGGGGAGTCCCCAAGAGAATAATGGCACACAGTGATTCATGGCCTTATTCTACATCTAGTGAGCTTTAAAAGAAATATGACTCTAAAAACTATTGTTCAGTACAAGCATCATAAAAATAAATAAATAAAGAGCTAGTTATAAAGCTTTAGTCATCTCTAAAAATAAAAAAAAAAGAGGGTGAGGAATAGTGGAGTGTAATAGAACATTTCACGCTTCAATGTAAAACATTGTTTTTCAAAGGAAATGTAACTTGAAATGACCATGTACTTAGTAAGTGTTGTACAAACAAAGAATGTGTGTGAAAGTAATTCTTATCTTGCTGACTGTAGTAATTGCATAATAAAATAAAACAAAATCAAATAAAGTTCAAATAGAAAATGGAACTGAAAGCTTTGCAGCACAAGGTCTGAAAAAATATATGATAAATATTTATCAAATATGATCTAAATCATGGGAATTCAACTGACTGCAGTAGGGAACATGCTCTCTTAGTGCCTATGAGGACTAGGTCAAGTCTTGCAAATGCAATGTTGAGAGTGGTATCCTCACTTTATTTTTAAGGACTTTACAGATCGAAGTAGTGGTCATTATAAATATGGATGTCATTTTTAAGTAGCCTCAGCTTTAAGTTTATATAAGATACTCTCAAACTATTTCCTTTTCACCCATGAAGTAAGATATCCCTGTCACCACAGGTACTCCCCTGCTCTAAGTACTGCTCCTACTGACAAATAGCCCATATGCAAATATACATTTTTAAAAGTTCTTCACTGTAGCTCATATCACTTCAAGTGAACATAAGAAAAAGTCCTAGTTACACCATCCATAGGACTCAGAAAACTTCTAGTTGATTCAGCCAGCTTCCGAACCTACTACAATAACTGGCTAGTGCTCCGTGGATTGTCCCATGTTTTTTAACAGAAGTTTGTATGAACACAGCTGCTGAACACCATGAATAAGGAAATCATAGTTGGTCCTCAGTCGCTCACAGATAACCCTTCTCTGTCAGTGAGAAGGGTCTAGGTCTCAAAGTGTCAAAATGAGGACACTCCTCTACGTTAGTTAGCATCTTCTTTTTTTTTTTTTTTTTTGAAACCAGGATATTCTCCTGCTGTCTCTTCCCTGCTCTCAGCCTCTCTACTATGTCTTTCTTTCTCCTAAATGTCTGCTGTATTTCTTTGTTTTCCTTTAAGAGCAAAGATGCCATCATATGCAAAGAAGCTCTTGAGGCATAAATCAGTTGAGACTGGGGCATAAATCAGTTGAGACTGGGAATGTGTTCCAGGAAAGTATCATTATTCATTTTGTCCTTTTTTTATGCTCTTTCAGGAGATATTAGACTGCATGGGCCTTTAATCTGACCTACTATGTCATTCTTAGGTTCTTACACTTTTCTTCTTATTTTCAGCCTTTAAAGCACATCCCAACATTTGTAAGACCAGAACTTTCATTTTTCACTGTTTGGACTTAGTATATGATCTTTAGCCTGCAATGTTCAGATTAACTCTTTTCTCTGATGCACCATATTTCCTCTCAATGAAGCCTAGAAGTTACACAAATTAGCAGACATTAAACTACAGATTTTGAAATTTCTGTGCTATTTATTTTCTTCTAAATACACCAAAGGCACTGGTCTTTCCTGAGACCACAGCTCTGAACAGTTTGAGCATCTTGACTTCATTTTTTTCTCTAGCACTACTCTGAAAATGTGGCTCTAGTCAGTGTAACAGAACATGTGTAAATAAATAGAGCATGGCATGTAGATCAGGATCTGTTCATTTTGTGCATGGATAGAACAGGAAACTGATCTATAAAGTGTCTCATCCAGTGTAATACCTTCTTGCCATCCCTAATCTGACCTTTGTTTTGTACTCTACTCATTGCATTCGTCTTACTCAAGTTATAGTGCTGTCAGTGTATGAATGTTTTTCCACTTCTAAAAAGTACGGCACAAATTTTCAGGTCTGTGCTTATGTGGTAAAATCTGAAATTACACAACTGAGAAGAGCAAATATTTGACTGTGACTAAATTTATAAATAATAGTAGCACTGAAATCATTACCTGTAAAGAAATAAGGGTTTTGTAAATAGAAAAGCTTTCATTTAGAAAATGGAAATGAACATAAATCAACATTCTTCAGTCTTATAAAATACTTTGCATAAAAAAGGATACTGGGGCAAAAAAAAAAAAAAAAAAAAAAAAAAAAAAAAAAAAAAAAAAAAAAAAAAAAAAAAAAAAAAAAAAAAAAAAAAAAAAAAAAAAAAGTGGTCATTATTCTTATTACCTTGGGTTTAGTCCCCAGAAGGGAAAAGTGTTTTCAATTTCTATCAATTTCAGTTCTGGTTGTCCAAGATTCATTCAATGTCCTAAAGAGTCTGCCTCTTACACCTCTCTGTGATTTCTTTTATACTTCAAAACCACAGATGGCCATAGATGGACAACTTCCATATCTGTAAATCTGTTTTTATTCCTAGACAGGTACTACGGGGCAATACAAACATAGCCACATTGTTACAGTACTGCTTCAATCTACTAGGCCAAGCCTTGGTCTGCACCATCTCTCTCCTAAACATGATACATGTCCAGGCCAATTGCTGACTGGCCAGTGGTTCCCAAGCCAAAAAAATGTCCTTACAGGCTAAGTCCTGGCCCTGAGCCATCTGTTGACTATTTTGGCACAAGAGTCATCCAGATCACTTCTCTCTTTTCTTCATAACTTAAGGATTTGAGTGATTAGATTTCCACCTCCTTTCCAAACCACCATTTTCACAAAACTGGCACTGTTTCTGCTGCTGGTGACAACGCTTTCCTAAAAAGATGAATTTCTTCCTGTAAATTATTCTGAAAGGTTCTGTAATACTTATTTAGCATAGCCCTACCAAAAAGCATTACCCTTTAAAATCTTTGTTGAGAATTGTTCATCTCATCAGTTTTCTCTTTTTTTCATGTCAGTAACGCTTTTTGCATTTTCCTTGGTTTCAGATGATGTCCTAAAATAATCAACTAGAAAAACTCTTTCTGAACTATCTCCCTTTCTCAGGAATAAGGTAAATTAAATTTTATAAGTGCCAGAAGGTATATTCTATTTTTTAATTATACTCACACTAAAATAAAATAACCATCATAATAATTAGCATTGTAATTAAATAGAAAGATAAGACTTTAGAGCTAAAGGGTCAGTGTTTACTCCAAGTTACATGAATGGAAAGGTGGATGGCTTCACTTTGCTGACAGCATTAGTGCTGTTATCAGTTATTCACTGAAAATCAGAGGAGATAGGAGTCTCAACATAAAATTCTAGAAGTCCTGCAAGGAAGAGCAACTTACTGATGTTTGTCCTTGTCCTTTGAGATCTATTTCTCTACTTTTATTTCATTCATACTCATACTGTAACAAAAATCTAATTATCAACCAACCAAGGACTCAAGGATTTCCTGGAACTGCATATGCCGAAATCAGAGGCAATTAACATGCATAGAGAAAATGTAGCATGCACTGTGCACTGCAATTGGCAAAATCTTAACTGATGGATGGGCAAGATTTTCTCCTTTATATTCTAGATTTCCAGTGCTCTTTTGATCAAACTAGAGCCCATGTTTGTTATCTGTCCGGGTAAGTCTTTGAGTACCACCTTTTCTGTATTAGTTAGAAGCATTCAAACTGGAAACAAGGTACAAGTTTTAACTATCCTGGTAAATAATCATAAGGACTTTTCCCTTATTTCACATAGAGCCCTTAAGTCAAGATATTTTAGTTTCGTAGAAGATTTATTCCACACATCACAGAATTTGATGCAGTTAAAGGGTTTGGGCTGTGTTGTGCACCCAGTCAGAGCAGATGCTGATACCACTTCCCCATGAGTTTAAGGACATATGAATCAAACATGTTTCTTTAGTTTATTTCCAGAGAAACTAAGAAAAATTTCCAGAGAAACTAAGTAAAACAGTCAGCAACAGCCTCCAAACAAACAATATGGGCTGCCTTGCACTCATGGAAGTAAATTAATTTTGAATGTGTCTTGACACCTAAGGTGAACCCACAAAAAGAAAGCTTCCCTTTCATTGGCAAGCTCCATCTCACCTATTTAAAAAAATTACCACAGATGAAGTTTCCTCTTTTTAACAATAAACTATTTAGTAAATGTTGTGCTTCAGCTTCTCACCTTCACAGCCAAATCATTAATTACAACCTTTTTAGTGCTGTTATTAAGTAGTTCCCCCCTTCCCTTTCAAATTATTTTCCTTTTCTAACAGAGAGATTTCTGTGTTGGTGGCTTGTAGGCTGCAGGGGTAGTAATTTGTGAGCAGCATCCACAGATCAAAGGGGAGAGAAAAGCAACGTCCTGGCAAGGGACAGTGCAGCAAAGATGGGAGGAGACCTTGTGTGGATAGGCAAAATAATGACTGCTCTTTCTTTGAGCCTGTCATTAGCCAGGATTGCTCATCGGTGGCTCTGTGTGGGGAGCAGTGGAGATCCACTGAACTGAAAGAGGTTTAATGGGACAAAGTTTTGCCTCCTTAGGAGGCTTCTTGGCAGATGGCATCTCTCTAGCAGGCTGGCACCAAAATCAAGTGCCTTGGTAGCACTTGGGAACCCCATGATGAGGATGTGATCCTTTCCTTCCTTCCTTCCTTCCTTCCTTCCTTCCTTCCTTCCTTCCTTCCTTCCTTCCTTCCTTCCTTCCTTCCTTCCTTCCTTCCTTCCTTCCTTCNCCTTCCTTCCTTCCTTCCTTCCTTCCTTCCTTCCTTCCTTCCTTCCTTCCTTCCTTCCTTCCTTCCTTCCTTCCTTCCTTCCTTCCTTCCTCTCAGTTTCAATTGCTACGAAAGTTGGAATCACCTTAGGAAAAATGAAGCAGAGATTTGCTGCCACCTTCTGGTCTCGGGTGAAAATCCTTCCCCACCAATACTCAGGGAAGATGTGTGGTAGACGTGGCTGTGTTTCACTAAATGGTGAAAATATCTTCCTACCATCTGCACTATTACATGATATTATATTTGAACAAAAAAAATACACCAAGAGATTTGGAGGGAGTAGCATATTGAGTGAAATATTTAGGAAAGGGGTCCTGATGCACAAAAACATTAAACTGCAAACTCCCATGTAGATAACCAAAGTCGCAGTGAACTCAATTACAGTTTGAAGTGGAAATCCTTTTGTGTATCTTGCTGTGACTGGAAGAATTCACAGAATCCACTTCATTCTGAGCAACTGCAAAGACGTCTAAGCCCTTCACTAGTTCAATATATTAAGGATCTGCTACATTTGTAGTTTGTCACAGATGGTGTGGCAGCAAACAAAGTGGGATGTGTATACATTTATGTATTTTCCTGCTGATGGACTTCCTAAAATACTCAGGAGTAACCCCTCTCCCGGTGCTACTCTGTAATCACAGATTTCAAACCTTGCACAAATCTTGCAGGTATGTAAACACTCATAACAGCTAAATGCAACAGAAAGTAGACACATACATGTGTACCATAATCATCTATCAGGAAATTTTCCTGGATTTTCAGCATCAAAAATCTAACCTTTATCACTTGAAATAAAGGTTCTTTTGTCTATAAGCAAAGTAGCAGGCTGAACAGTAATTTTAGTCTACCACAAAAGGACACCATTAACTAATTCTTTTTCAGCAGCATCATCAGTATTGCTAAACATTTCAACTCCCTAGCCTAGCCTCCTGAAACCATTAGACAGGTCTTAAGATCATCAGAGCTAAAGACAACAAAAAGCCTACAGTTTTATTGTTTTTGTTATCTGTTCTTTGAATCTTTAGGATTCTGTGTTTTAGATTTTCATCAGTCAGCCTTGAAGACAATTTAGTGAAAACTCAGACTTTCCTGTGACTACCTGACTACAGGAGCTAAGACTTTAAAAGGACGAAAAAAAAATACTGGCACATATTGCATAACTTCCTATGAAAAGGTTAGAGTCAGCAGCATGAGTAAGGCTTTTGCAGCCCACCAAAGTAGGTGGAAAATCAGAGCCCCTCTAAGATGCACTTTAATGACTGGTAGCGTCTACCTGAGACTTGCAGCAGGGTCATCGCTGATAGCAGGAGCCCTGAGTCGGCTGGACAAGCTCATAGGAGCTTTGCAATCCCAAAGTGGCCATGGGAGCAGCCAAGACTCCACACATGAGGGCCGTTCCCACATTCTCATCCAAGAACACATCGTGTCTCTGCTGTGGATAGTGTGAAGCCCCACTCCCACATGGCCCAGGGCATCTATGGTGTGATGCTGCCCAGCCTCGCTGCCCTCCAGCAGGACTTCACATGGGCTGTGGGAGCATGTTCAGCTGGGTGCTTCTGCGCTCAGGACAGGCAAAGAGGGTGAATCTGATTGCATTTATCTGAGACACAATCACGAAATCAAAGGGCTTTAGTGAATTAGAGAGGGCGACTGGGGGGCCCTCAGCTTTTCCCTGCAGAGTCTGACGTGCAGGAAGTGCCGAGCATCCCCCCTCTAAAAATCAAGAATCGTGAGGATCTCTGCAAGCAAAGCTCTGATAAACCTTTGAAAATCTCAGCAGGAGTTTTTAATCAGGGTTAGGCTTGTAACAAAGAGACAAGTAATGATTTCCTATACTCTGTAAAATACTGATGAGGGTAAAGTAAACATTGCTATTACAGGGTTACAGAGTCAATTTCCTATCACTTTTCACTAGGACTATTGTAGGGAAATGTTTGGGAAACCACATGTTGTGCTAAAAAACTCTAAACATGAGCAACATTTCCCTTTTAGGAAAGCAGACTTGTGAATGATTTAAAGCCTGATCTAGTAAATTGGCCCCTCTTTTAGTCTGAAAAGTAATGGGGGGAAAGGGGGAGGGTGCCAAAACTATATTGCACATTACCAGATTTCCAGGATTCTGCATTTTCTTACTCATTAAACTTCACATTGAATATGCATCATTTCTCTGCATTCTCTTCCAGCCCTCGGGACTGTACAGTCCAAGTGTATTTTAATTAAATTATGTATTATTTAAATTAATTTAATTACAAAAAATAACAGGCTCTGCACATGTTCGAAAATGCCATGTTGTATAACTAAATCTTGAGTAATTGTTAAATTTCTTGCAGGCCTCCTGCTAGGAAGTACTGTTTTTCTTTAAAAGTGAGAACACTATTATATCCGTCAGTGGAAAGTTTACACATTGTATTTCTTCTTTCATATGCCGTTAAACATGAGGCTCTCTCATTTCCCCCTTTCTTCAGAAGGCAGGAGACCCATCTGGTAATATTCTGCAGATCAGCATTTCTTAAGGAGAGTTTGATTTAAGTGGTGGTTTTGTTGAAGGCAACGAAAAAGAAACTTATGAACCTGGGTTACAGCACTATGTCTTGTGTAGTTATTAAAGTTATTCCATGCGTATTCCATTCCAAAGATAGAGTTGTCTTGAAGCTGCAGGGAATAAGTAAGAGGTACACTCTTAATTCTCATCCCACTATATTTTGGACTTGCAGCAAAGGAAAAATAGTCAGGGTTTGGATAGCTCTTTCCTTGCCACCTAATTTTGTTTTGAGAGTTGAAAACTGATGTGGATAAAAGCTCCTTCACAAGTCCACGTGTTATTAAAGTTTTAGAGAAAAAAAAAAAAAAGGCAAATAAAAGACAACCATTCCAACATTGGTAAGCCTCATTGTGCCTTTTCAGTCCTGTTTTACAGCTGGCAGTGGGTGCACAGGTGCAGGGATATTGTAAGATGGATATTTCTAGCTTCTTTTACCAGAAAGCAACATTAGTGGGGGCATCAGAGCGGGCCACCTTTCCTCTCTGCCTCTGAGCAGGGAATCCAGAGCAAAATGTGTGAACACTGAGAATTAAGCTTTCTTGGCTGTGGGGATGCAGCTAAGATTTTGCAATGTAGAAATGTTCCAGCAAAGATCAGGAATCTTGTCAA
Organism: Nothoprocta pentlandii; assembly: GCA_013398315.1. Taxonomy (NCBI): domain Eukaryota; kingdom Metazoa; phylum Chordata; class Aves; order Tinamiformes; family Tinamidae; genus Nothoprocta; species Nothoprocta pentlandii. The sequence continues at coordinate 296,300 of VZSG01000208.1, read as the reverse complement.
AATTTTCCTCCTGGAAAAACCTTTTCACCCGAAGTGAGGTTCAGAATATGAACATATCTCACACCCTAACCACCCATAATTACTGCAGACTTCTGTCTTCCCTTGAGGGGAGCTTCGTTTCCGTAAGAGAGAGCAATGCCTGCAATCCACTGGAGAGTCTGCAGTTTCTGTTCTGTGGAGTGTTTTGTGCGGATTTTAGTCAATAACTGTAGTCAGAGACGAAAACTGAAAGACTCAGTATTAACATCAGCCAGCTAAAAGTTTGTACAGGAAGTGCCAAGTCTGATCAGTGGTCTGTATAATTCACAATTTGTTTGTGAGAAAAGCTAGTGACAGATAATTCAGTCTTGGTCACTTAAGTAATTGCATCATCTGCAAATATTACCATATCAGTGCTCGGCTTCCTATCCTGATCACTGGCAATTATGTTAAGCAGTTCTGCTCTAGCACACTGAGGCAGCCAAACACTAAGATATGCAGTGTTGAAAAATGGACTTTTAATTTTAGTCTGGATGCACCCAATCTAATTTTAGGAAATTAACTAAGGTCCAAAATTACAACTGCAGTCTAGATTACTCTGCAGTTGATGAAGAGAGAAAAGCACTTGTAGAAGATGAGTAATCCTGTCTAAGTGTCCCACTTGCAAACTATAAATAGCCTACCTGGAAAAGTCTAGCTTTTTCCCTCTCACTATAAGGAAAGGCCAGCAAGACTATTCTCCTGGCACCATCAACAGGCAATTTATCGTGAAAGGTAATCCTTTATTCCACACCATAAAACAGCTTGTTTGATTGATTGGCTTTTGTCAGAGGCTTAGTCAAAGGTTTTCCGAAAGTCCAAAAAAAGGTGTCCATTTTTCACATTCATTCTTGTGTGATGTAGTCAGAGATTTTCATTTAAAAATTATGAGATATGCCTTTTTTTCTCCCTATCTGCCCGATTCCTTTCTCATTTAAACTAGCCCAATGCTACTGATTTAGTTTAAAAAGCTATTTCATATTTATATTGCTGGTGATTATGATGATTGATGTGTCCAAACATACTATTTTGTTATTTGTAGCAAACTCAAACTTTTTTTCCCCCTAGTTTCTGTTTCTGTGGTTTCTTCATCCTGCAGTCTTTAAAACCTCATGTCTGCCTTTGCAATGGTTTCTTACCCTCTGTACCCCTACCTCTGATCTTTGTCCTCATTCTCTTGTATGTACTCTTTGATACTTGTTATTTAAAGACAGACTGATAGAATAAAGCTCCTTTTAGCTTTTGTCCAGAATGATACCATGGGTATATGGTAGAGCCCAAACATTTTCCCTTTTCTGAAAATTTTATTTCTTCCATAAAAAGCTGTGTCCTCCATGGGCACTGCAGAGCTCACAGTCCGTAGGTTCAGAGGTGACCTACAAGATGCTTGAGTTAAAAGTTTCTAAACAAGCACCTGGAAATGTCTCTTCCTATAAAAATCTTATAAGATTTCGTTTCCAAGAGACTGCTGTTTCTGATTACAAGATATGCAAGAAGCTCCTCTCTTACCACTAAATTAAAGACTTCTCTTTGCCTCCTTCTCCACTTAAAACCTTGCTGTGCTCATTGGGAGCATCATGAAGGCAGGGATGAAACACTTCAAAGACTATATATATATATGTATTGAGAGAGAGTACTTTTTGGATCCCAAATAAAATCTCAACTGTGTAACTTGGTGTGTGTCATATACTCCTATTTCCTAGAGAGGGAGTACACGCAGATTTGATAGCTGATACCTTTGGCTCCTGAGAATAGTGGCACCAGCGACATTATGATTCAAAATAATCCTACCAGATGGAGCTATTCCTTAGAAAAAGCTGCTCATTTGGCCCTTCTCAACGAGAAAGAAAAGTCTGGGGAAAGGAGAGAGGGAATGAATTTGAAGGAAAAAGTGATGACTCCACAAAAAGTGCTGAAAATGAGGTGAGCCTTGGGGCAAAGCAATAATAGAATAGTAACTTAAATTGATAAAATACCTTTCAGCATGGTCTCAAAGCACTGCACAGTTATTAAAACCTAATGCCAAATTTAGCACTACAATAAAACGGCAAAACAAAAGCAGTTCTATAGTATACTGAAATATATATAAAATACCAAAAATAGAGTAACTCTAAACCCAGAACAATCTTATTTTCCCTTTTAGTTTGGAAATATGAAGTGATTTTTAGGGCATTGAGTACTGCCTTTCTGTCTTTTTTTCTTTCTTTTTTTTTTCTTTTTCTGATTTTTTTTTTTTTTGAAAAGGCCATTAAAAAAGTATGCAGTACACCTCTTCAGGTAGAGGGCAAATTGTCAAACTGTGGGCAGAAAGCAAATTCAGTGTTTGTGTCCAGTAAATTCTCTAAACTCCTGGAAATTGGTATTTCACATTGTTCATAGATTTAACATTTAAGGTGATCCAAGAGCTTGATCACAGAGGGAAAAGGAGGGAGGGAAAAACTGCACTTTTTATTACGTCACGAGTGGCTGGGCTTAGTGAAAGGATTATTTCGTGAAGTGTGAATACCAGATCTGGGTCATGCAAGAAAGCAGACTATGTGGTTGTGATCATCCTTTAGTTTTAAGAATGCGTTTATCTTCCAAGAATTAGCATGATTTATTTATTGTGGATATTAGTAGAGCTCAGACATCAGAGATACTCCTCTTGCAGCCTACATCTGGCCTGAATATCACATGCTTTCATGGCAATAACTGGAGAGAAATATGCTTTTACATACATCATTCACCTGACTCACTTAGACATCTCTATTAGAAGGTTATGAACTATGTCCTAGAAACGCCTATTTCTCTCCATCAAATTTAAAGTGTATTTAGTGAGATGGGTTAATATATACGGCTATACAGAGCTATATCAGATGAATTATACAGAGCTATATCAGATGAATTTCACCTTGGAATGGGGACTAGGGAGGACAGAAATGTTTTCCATTTGTGTAGAAAGGGTAGAAGAAGAGGATGGCAGAAAACACAGTGCTGGTTGAAGCTTTAAATATCAAGCCTGGAAGTTAAGGTGTGTGGTTGAGACAGTTGTACCTATTTCTTTTCATCTACTTCTGGGATGTTTGCATAAACAAACTGATTTCTTTCAGTTAGCCAACCCAGAACTGCACTCAGTTATAAGGGTATTTATTGTTTATATCTTTGTCATTTGCAAAACAAGCTGTGTTCTCTCTTTCTTTCTCTCTCTCACATCCTTCTCTCCTTATTTGTTGTTTAGTGAGAATTATAATGCTTGCAGTGTAATGAAGCATTTTGTTTTTTAAAACTTTATTTGATGATTTGTACAGAACAGAAAAAAGATCAAATTATACAGGCTGACTTTAAACCACTTGAGCAAATATATTGTGACTCCTAAAGCCAGAGAAAAGTGTACAATCTGCAAACCTTGAAAATGGATAACCTAAAGAAAACACATTACTCCTCCTCTCTGACTTAATTTAAATCTGATATCTAAATTGGTAGTGGAACTAAGATTTAGTGGACTGAATATCAAGTTGGAAGGGAATGAGAATAGGATTAATAGTCTATAGATAAATATTGATTAAAAAACTCCTGAACTACAGTTAAGAATGGAGATGATAGAAAATAAAATCAAGTGTGTTTAAAATATAAAGGAGTAAATAATTTCAGAATTAGTTATTTACCACAAGAATCAGAAGTGATAGAGATGTATTTAATAGTTTACACAACCAGGTACTGTTTTCTGCAAGTGAAAACAAAAGTAAAAGTCAGTCCTGACCTCACAGGGTCCCTAACCTGCCCCTTTCCTTTTCAAAGAAAGCCAGGACTAGGAGAGTAAGACTGTTCAAAATAGCACTTTCTGCTAAGTGTTGGAAAGTTTCCTGATCTAAGTTTGAAAGGATATGAGACACATCAGCTATAGCTTGCTATGAGAAAAATTAAGGAACTGAATGACACTGCACTCCATCTTAGAAAAATAAATGAATCATGGAACACACTTTCATTTGAATACACCTGCAAAATATTTTACATAACAACAGAAGCAAATCAAAAAGGAAGAAAATAAATGCAATACTAAAGAAATGGAATTCAGTGAAAAATGGACAGAAAATTACAAGCTGGATCTTCCAGAAAGAGTGCAAAACTTCACCAGTTTATAGAAAGCGAATTTTTTACATGCAAAAGTCATTGCAGAACAAAAAAGAAAAAGTGTTACATAAAAATTATTTATTTGAGGATATAATTGAACTTAGATATAATTGAACAATAATATATGAAGGATTAAAAGCAGAAGGCAAAGATATCAACATTGACTGTGAAAGTATTACAGTTAATGAATATATAATGAAAATAATTGAAATACTATTTTCAATATATTATAATGAAAATATAAAGAAAATGAGAATGGAATACCATAATTCTGAATCCAAGAAGAAAGGTAAGAGAGATGGGTACAGAGGAACACAGGGAATTAATGTTCTGGATGGCCTGATTCATGGAAGTGAATGGTGTCTCTTCTAGTTCTGCCCAGTCAAAATTTTCTGCAGAAACAATACAATGCAGCAGTTTCACTTTGGGTGCCCAAAACGACTCCTCTAGGTGGGATCTCCTCCTGGGAGTGAAACAGGGATGAATATTCATCACCACCAAAGAGAGTGTGAATTTCTGTGGTTAGAGGAAAGGAGATCTAAAGTATTATTTGGGCATTCACATGTTTGGGAAATCTGAGAAAATAGCAAGGGCTAAGAAGCAATGTAAGGATAGGCATTTAGCTGTCTGGGATCATGTCTAATGAAAGTAATTTTTGAGGTAGGTTGTGTAAAATTGTGAAGGAGGACAAAAAAAACAACTCAGGTATATTGGAAGATTGAGAAGAAACCATTCTCTCTGTACTGTAAAGAAGTCAGTTTTAATCTATATACTTCGTATTATAGCTCAACACTTTACCGCTGGATTAGAATTAAGAAACATCATAGAATCATCATACAAACAAAAAGGATAAAAGAATATGAGCTGATAAATTGTGGATTTGCGAGTGAATAAAAACTGTATCTATAAAACTTAAAGGATCAAACGGCCCTGTCAAGAGAAAGAAGCTTTTACCAGCAATACATGTTGGTAGACAAGGTAATATAGTGTTAAAAGAAAGACATTTTCAAGCTGAGGATAAAAAATAACTATGAGCAACATAGACACACCCAGCACATTGTACCCTAGAAGAGCTGACTGAGAAAATGAAAACTACATTATTAGCTAAAAGCCAGTTTTGTTTTAGGAAGTGACTAATGATGAATGAAAAGGCAAATTAAAGGTCAAATAAAGACAAACAAAAAAGAATAGTTTTCCTATAAGCAATGGGCAGAATCAATTCTTTTTTTTTTTTCTCTTGTTAAGGATCCTGAATAAATAAAGGGAGCGGGAGACTACTGAAATGTCATAAATTGTCCCTTGGTAGGTCAAGATTGTTGAAAACTGGGCAAGGAAGGGGGTAAGAAAGACCAGTAAACTGTAAGCAAAATGACATCTGAACAACATGTTGAGAATGAGGAATTTTGGAACTAGAATTTTTATTTATTTTCATTTATTAGAATTTTCAGTACCGCAATACAGATTTTAGAGCAGACATAGTACCTATCTTTTCTGCCTTAGCAAATCAAATACTCTTCAATTCAATCTGTCATCATTAATTAGAATTTGCATTAATACACTGGAAATCAAGAAGCACACAGTACACATAGAAACTGAACAAAGCAGTATCCTGTGACCTCATAAAAATGAAAAATTATACAGGGCTTCTCAGAAATGCCTAAAAGAAAAAAAATTAGGAAGAAACAGATTTAAAATGTTGTGGGCTTCTGTGAAATAATAATGAAATAAATCTTCACTATTGAACTTCCCTATCTTTAAAAAAAAAAAGGAAAAGAACTAAGGAGAAACAATACCTGTCAGAATTTGGAATTAGAATAAGCATAGCTGGTCCAAAAATTATATGAAAAATACAGCAAGCTAGAGAAAATATGGCCTCCTGCGAATCAATAAAGAAGAACACACTCTGACATACATTTGAAACAAGCCAGTGTTTTGATGAGATATAGTAAGAGGAGAATATATATTTCAAAATATGTTTCAGTGTATACTCTGAGCAAATCTGTGAAGGATCTCAAACTTTCAAAGCAGGGGTCAGGGGAAGAAAATATATTCTTTTTTTATATCTGCCTCAGTTGAAAACAGAAAATAGAGAATTTCTGGAGTTTTATTACACAGGACAACTTTATTAAGAATCTGAAAACAAATATAATAATAGAATTTTATAAAGTTCTGAGAAAAGTTGATGGACAAACTCTTCCCTTACAAGCCATAAAGGTATGTTTCAGGGTCTAAAATTGGGGGGAAAAAAAAAACAAGTCCTAAAAAATAAAAGTGTATCTTTTATCTCAGGGTACTGCATTTTCTGTGGATGATGAAAACACATGGAGATAAAAGAATAAAATAAATTCTAAAATGATTTTGGAGATAAACTCAGGAGTGACATTTTATATTTTTTATAGGAGTCTGTTTTACTGTGAATGGGAATGGAAACATTCTTGTATTTAACAATAGCAATGTCAATGCACATTTTCACTGATGTTGTTTCCACTACCTGTAGAATCTTTAATAATTTTCAGACAAAAAGAATAGTCACACATCTGCATTGAACATGAAAATTTGAACAGGTTGTGTGTTTTCCTTGTATAAGCCAGTACTCATTACGGATTATTTTTTTTTCAAAAGGGTAAGGGCAGTTGCTTTTACAGGAAATGTATTTCTTAAACTTTTTCTGCTTCAAAGTTGACTTCAAGGACAATAACATTTTAAAAGGTGGGTGTGAATGCCACATGGAAGAGTTGCCAAGAGTGACCAGATGCTGAATACTGCACTATACGGGCTTTCAAAGAAGAGTGTTTGTACAGCTTCCTCAGCCTAGTGGCCCCCTCTTTCACACAGCTCAGCTGAAGGACAACATAAATCAATGCACAAAACTTTATTCACAGGCTTGGACTAGGGCAGAATGATGTGAGGAATTTGATTTTCTTAGAAGTGTGCCAGGAGAGAAATTCTAACTAGCAAAAGGTAAAAACCACCAATTTAGTCCAGCAATTTGAATATTGCTCGATAATTACAAAGAGCTGCTTCACTCATCTGTATTCACCAGTTTTGTGAAAAACAATGAAATCCCACCAACAAACTTCTGATAAGCCTTATAGAGGAAATATTCTCTCTTCTAATGTTTTCCAAACAGAACTTTTAAAATAAAAATGGACATAGTAAAACTCTTATTTAAGAACTATTGAACTCAAGAGGAAAAGTATTTTTTACTTAGAATATAGAAAAGAAAAATCTTTACAAAAGAGTGAAGGAAAAGGAGTGAATAGGAAGATTTTTGCCAAAAATGACTTTAGAAGAAGACTTTAGGAAAGATACCGAGCTGCAACTGGAGTAAGACTATATATTTTCCATTTTTATTTTACATAGAGAGAGGTTTTGAAATATTATGCAGATAGAAGCTTTCTACAGTTTCAGGGTCCAATATATTTCTATTGCATCACTAATGCAATTTTCTGGAATAGGTGTGGAGAAAGAAGTTCCTTTTTCTGTTTCTGGTGGTTACACTCACAAGTTTAAGCATGCTTAAACCATTGTCACAACCATTATAAGGCATGACAATATCCTTACAGGTCTCCTAAGCCTGTAAAGGAAGGAAATTTCTATCCCTCTTTCTCTGTTTAGTCATGAAAATATATAAGGGATGCTCTGATAGTAAAGGAATGATTCTGTCATGGCTGATTGCTAGAAGAGAGGCAAAAGAGGCACACATGTATAGAAATATGGCTTGCTTTCCAAATAGTATGTGGAAGACATGCTACAGATTCAGTAAGCCTATATCCCAAGTCAACTAGGCCCAGAGAAGGAATATGAAAGGATGAGTGAGAGACACTCATTAAGACGAAGAATCAGTTAAAAGGAATAAACTTACATAGATAATTGACAAAGTTGTTTAAAATGTGTTTGGTGCTACTGAACAATAAAGGACTATCCCCATAGAAGGGAGTGAGCTGGTTAACATTTCATTTTATATGTTACATTTGACAAGGACAGTGACTTCTATTGCGTCATCTATGGAACAAAACTCCAAAAATATGAGAAATTAGATGTTTTCTGTAGATCAGGATGCTTGGTTTAGATATCTTTTGTTTAAGTTTACCAATACCAATACAGCCTTCTTTTTCATTAATGGTTTTATAATTTTGAGAAAAATTTATTGACTACTAATATTTCAGATACCTAACTTCATTACCTCCCTCTCAAGAAATAACCCTCACCTTTCCCTCAAAAATTTGGAGAGGACATTAAAAACATTTAACTGCTTTGCTCAAGCATAATGCTTGATCATTGTGTTCTCAACTGTGGCAAAATCATAGAACAGCTCTTGTAGGAAAGAAAAAATTCTCTTCAAGAAACAATGCAAAGTCCAGAACACTGAGGAGTGCACTCTAAAACCAGCAGAGCAGCTGACCAAGCTCAGTCAAATTAGTCGGAGTCAAATTTAACAATGTAGGACTGCAATAGGAATCAGAAGGGCCTGTGTTAACACTTAGATGTATTGACATGGAAATGTTAAGTTCTCAGTTGGCCACAGGACTAAAATGTCTCATTTCTCTGCTGCAGAAAGTACCTGCATATCTCCTCCAAGGTGTCATAACAAACCCCAAGTCCCTGTCTGAAGGTTGCCCTAATGCACCAAGCATCATGTAGAGCAGGAGGAAGCTTCATGGCTACATCTATTTTACTCAGGAATCAAGGACAATCTACAGACACGCTGCTGTCCTCCTCCTGTCCCCCTTCTGGTGCCAAGCGGACTTCAGGGGGAACTGTTCTTCATGGGGCAGCAAGTGAAAGCTGCTAACTTATCTCTCAGCAACAGCATAACTCACTGTATTTGCAACTATAGCAGGAACTCATGTGTGTTTCTCTCTCCTGCCCTCCATCACATCAGTTCCCTGCCTGAAATCTATATGCATTAGGACTTCTAAATCAGTTTCCCTCCCTCTAAAGTAATAGATCCCAATTTCATCTCTTTCCCTCCTTGACTAAGATTGGAGACGCCAACAGGAGCCTAATAAAAATTAGCAGCACTGGAGCCTCATTTTTTCCTGAACAAAGCCCTTATTTAGTCTGATTCCTTTGTCACGTCATCTATCACAGCCTGTTCCTGTGATTTGGTTACATTTAATGCAGCAGTTCAGCTAATCATGTGGCGTTGCACACACAACAAAAGTTTTGTCTTGTTTGCTGTTTGCTGAATTAACATTTTATGACCAAGCACCAGTGACCATCACTATACAGCTCCTTGACAATGAGAAAAATAACCACTTACACTGCTTCACACTAGGAATGGGGATCATTCAAGAGAAGTATGCTATTCGACTGAGAATTGTTAAATGGGCTTGCTTACAGAGTGAAATTTCATATAAAGCAGAAGTGCCTATTTTGCTAAACATAAAGCAACAAGAAAAATCAACTAAAAAGCAAAACAAAGTCCTGCCTGTGTACTATTTGGCAATTTTCTGCAGCACTAACACTTGCTTAATCAATAAACTCAATGAAAAAAATACTCATTTCGTGTAGGAAAATCCAACATATCTGTCACTCCACGTTGCAACCTTTTCCCATTTCAGCTAGTGCTGGTCTTTGTCAGGTTTATATACTCTTGTATTTAATTTGACAAAGTCTAATGCTGTTCAAACCACAAGGGGTACTTACTTTACTTACTTACCCAAAATAAAAAGGCTGTTCTCCAGCATGGACTGCAAGATTAAGCTTGATGACTAACCAATAGCTTAGTGGATGAAATGATACTCTGTGTATATAATGTGCAAGACATATATATATATGAAAAAATACAGTCATACACATTGATTTGTGGACAAGAATATACTCATTTCCGCCAAAGAAAAAAATAAGTCACTCCAAATATTTTTTTTTTCTACAAAGGGCAAAATTAATTTACCAGAAAAATCAGTTGCCTTTTCAGCACTGTAAGAAATTTAGATATAAAAAATTCCAGAAGAAACTATCTGAAAGGAACATTTTACTAAGTGGATTTGCCAAGGCCTCTAGAAATGTGAGAAATGTTAGACCTTGAGAAGAACTTACAGAAGTGTTTGACCATCTTCATTCTCTAAAATCTCTTTCTTTCACCTCAGGAGCTAATTAGCTCCTGTTTGGATAGGAGCTAATTACCTCCTGTTTAGATACTTACCCATACTAGTAAATTTGTACCCACCGCATTTTGATGAGAAAAATAAAATGTTAATAGTAGAGGAAGTGCCTCAGAAAACGGCATTAAAATGAGCTACACCATTTAGCATCAGCGTCAACGACAAAATTCTACCATGAACTGACTTGTAATATGCCTATCTTGTGTTCTCTCTTCTATATAAAATCTTATTTATTTCTCTAGCAACCTTGTCTCATCCTTATCCAGATCAAGTCCTTCTGACTTTAATCCTATCTCTTTCAACTGCAGCAAAGAAAACAGCTAGAGGACATCAGGACATTGCCAGTTTGATGCAGAAGCAACAGATAAAGTTCTACAGCTCCTGTGGTGGTGCAGATTGGAGTCAACTGATGCTCACTTAAGTGAAGTCAAAGTAATCTCTTTTAACTTTTTATAGTGGATTTTGAACCAACTTGTTTGACAATTCCGAGGTACATTTTTTGGGGGGGGAGTTAATCTAGAAATGATGTCATCATAAGGATGCTAGACAAAGCACGCAAACACTAAGACATCATTAGAACAGATACATTTACTGCGAAGATCTGCCTGATAATTATTATGATTTGTCTTAAGCTCTTGTATTTGCACAACTGTCACACCCAGGTGAATATGACTGCCTTGTGGTGCTGGCAGTAACACATAAAATTACAAATTCCTAGGACCTTTCACTCTGAACTTGTGCTTTCAGTCACTTTGAACTTTGACAGCCTTTTTCTTGGTGAGTGCTGTCCACGCTTTCTTACCTCTGTGATTAGAATTTGGAGGAAGTTTCTGGAGGATAGTTCAGCAATTTCTAAAAATCACTTTAAAGAAAATACTTTTGTCAAAGATTTAAAGTGAAAATAGATTTTTTTTCCCTTCTTCTAATATGTGCAAATGTGCAGAAATGTCATATATATATATATATCATTAGACCTAAAAAATAATTATTCCTTTCCCTGGAGAAGGATGGAAAATAATTAATCTATGCTAAAAGACAAGGCTCTGGAAATCTTGTTTTTGCTTGGCTCGTCTAATCTCTGAAAAATCTGTGTTCACATGCTTATAAAACTAAGACAAAAACAAACTCTAGCTTCAAACAGCTAGCTTCAAACCTGCCTTCTTCACAGAGTATGCTTAAAGCCTGCAGGACTTCCTCATGCCAGTTCTATTCACATTGCTCAGCTTCTGGGGAATATAAAGATTTATTGAGTTCTATCCACAGTTACATGCCATTCACATGCATGACTGGCATGCACCTCATTTCATGCATCAAAATGCAGATGCATGAAAAACACTAATTTCACATAAGGTAATAAATAGCATTTTCAATGATATCCAAAAAGAGGCTCTTTTTGCCTCTCCCACATATTTATCAGGTTATGCTGGAAAAAGAAATTACAGAAATTGAGAAATTCTTGGGAATTCTGGGAGCTTGGAACTTTTCACCCTTAACATTCAACAGTCACAAACTTTAAACTTCTGTTTACTATCCTACAGTATACTTAATACACAGAAGATATGATTACAAAGTCACATTGCAAAAAAGAGAAATAGGAGAACTGCAGTGGCCTGTATGTATGTATGCATTATGATGCAAAATTTAATTACACAGCCACTCCCAATTTGCCCCACAGGATCCAACTCATCCAACTCATTCAGTATTCGAGACAGAGAGTACTCACAGAACTATCAGCAATATTTCTTTTTTTTTTATTTCATATAATTTAATATATACCCTCATTCCTAATTTTCTGCCCACCATCCAAATCTTGTACTGAATACATAATTATTCATTTCCTAATGGGCTTTTCCCTGGTGCTTTTTTTTTTTTTTTTCATAGTATCCTAGTTATTAGCAGACATTAATGAATTTATCTTTGTAATGTCCCTGTGGTATCATTCCCTCCATTTTACAGATAGGGAATTGTCAAAAGTGCCAGCTAATTTGGAGTGGTAATTTGAGATGCCTCAGGTCTGGTATCTCAGAGTATGCAGCAGTATGCATGCACTCAGAGAGTGTTCCTATTTATCTTAGTGACTTCTGTAAGAACTCAGCAGTTCTTCAAAAACAATTACAAAATCTCAGTCTCTATACCCTGAACGTATCAGAACATGAAGATGGGGATTTTTTATGATATTCCTAAAAAGTCTTTGGCAAAGCAGGATGAAATATATTTTTCCATAAACATTCAGTCACTTCTATCACAACCCCGTTTGTTCTTCTGCTTCATTCAGGGCCCACCTCCAAAGCAGCAAGTGATCTTCAGTCATGACATAAAACTGATTCATTCCTAAGCACTGCTCATCATACATTTTTAATGAAGTGGGAATCTTATGATCTTTTATTTCAATCCTCAGGCATAACATGTATTCATATGGTGATGAATTAAGCTTAACTTCATTTGGACATTTTCTAATGTTGGACTACAGGGTAACTTTGCAACTTCAAGATTCTTTTAATGCAGCCTTCTGGCTTAGAATTAACTAATTTAAATATGGCAAAAAGTCTTGAATGGGGCCCATGTATGCATGTGTGCACCCACAAACAAACTCGCTGAAGCAGAACTGGCACCGTCTGACTTGCTGAGCTGCCTTTCGTTACTGAAGGTGTTGTGGAAACAGGAAATAAGAGAGAGAATTGCTGTCTGGAGCTCCCACTAGAGGGGGATGGAAGAACACAATTGACCAGTGACCGGTAGCTGTCATGGCAGAAATGCTGAGGTTCAAAACTAGTTGAATTATTACAGTATTCAGATGTATTTGAGAAGCAACAGGAAAGCTCTTGCCTGATAATTTTCCCCCTCTTCTCTGTCTCAGTAATAGTGATCACAGAATACCTGGGTAACCTCATTGTTCCTCCTTTTGGTATTGCTATATTTGCAGTACCCAACTCTTTGTTCTAGGCTCTGAGGGAAATGTATCCTAATGCCTTATAGTCACAATATACTCTGTGTGTATTCTGTGTTCCTTCTCCTGTCCTCCTCCCTAGCACCAACTCTTCCTTGTTCTTGTGTCTTGCCTTCACCACTTCTGCTGCTTCCCTTCATCTTCTCTTAAACCTCCTCTCTAACCTGGCTTTCATTCAGCCCTCAGACCTACCTTCAATATCTAGCACCTAACACCCCAGCAGACTTTAGCTAAAGGGTTCTATCTTGTTCAGATTTGGTCAAATTTGCAAAGTATAAGGCACATTCACTATATGAATGTGTCCTTTGTGCCAAAGTATGGAGGAGGCAAAACATTTCCAAGGAACAATTTGTGATTTTTCTCTTTTGTTTTTAACATGGTTTAGAGAATAATTTATGTAGTATCAACCTCTGAAATGACTGCACCATTTGAGCTGAACAGCAGAGTAATTTTTTAGTGCTCAAAAATGCTTTTAGAGCAGTGCTTTACTGCTCAAAAATGTTTTTAGAATTTAAGAAAACTAAAACCATCTTCCAGCAGTCCCACGGCATGTTTTCTTCAACTCTGAAACTGAAGTTGCCAACCTATAAATAAACTACAGTGATGTGAATTGTAGCTAATATCATATCTGTTCTATACTTGATACACTATTAATTCACTCTAAACACTATCTGAATTCTGTCAGAAATGAAAGGAGAGTATTTGCTCGTATTTTGAACACTTATTGCAAATCACAAAATAACATCAATCACAGATGTTCGTTTAAGTAAGTGCTCAGTGAAGATATGACTATGGATGGCATGCTTCTGGTTCCAATTTTTAAAATTCAGTTTGGTAAAATTCTCTATGCCCTCATTTCCACCTTCACCTACTAAAACATTTGTGCTGTTCATAGAAGCACAATGAACTATGTTACTTACTTTGTCACAACACATGATAAACTCAATTTTAACTCATATAATCAGTTGGTATTGGTATATGACACTTATTACTAAAATTATTTTCTGTTAAATTTAGAATTGCTGCACAAACTACACTGAACATTTTATATACCTGTTTATCTTATATTTGGCCAGTAATTTTTTTAGTAAGATTGAAATATATCCCATCTCTGATGCCATGGAGATGGTTTTAGGTAGTCAGAATGGATGTGAGTCATAAATGCAGATTTAAAAAAATTTCTGAATAGTTGTAAAAGCTTTGAAAAAATAAATTATTCAAATAATTTCTTTTCTTAATAAACTAGACCATAAAAGTCCTGGCTGAAAAGATTACAAGTTAAAACAATATGGAATGTCTCAACCCACATTAAAAATATTCATATTTGGTATGTTTTCATTTACTTTTATTTATTTTCATCTTTCAGAGAAGTGTATTAAATTACTATAATAGTATCTTATTTCTTGAGATCAAAAGAACCTGCATTTAATAATTCATAGGGGCAATTGTCCGTGTGGTCTTATGTTATCTTATTGGAACATCAAAGCTTGTTTCAGATTTCTGCTAGTACCCCCTTGGGCAGATCCCGTGTTCACATGGAAGCTATTGGTTGAGACTCAGTGCTGACTTTCATGTGGAGGGAGGAGAAAAAGGCTATCTTATACATACCTACAACTGGACCACCAGGGGATGCTTTGAAGAGGGAGGGAGACAAAAATGCTGTATGTGTGAATGATTACTTAGGAACTTCTTTCATGTGACTGCTAGGAAAAAGTCTTTTTTCTAATGGAGAAACTTGATGACAGACCTGGCAAAATCCGGCATTTCCTGTTGTTTTCTTTGATGCTTGTGAGTGTGAGCATGTTTGGAAAGTTCTTTTAATGAGTAGCTGTTGTATATACGAATGCTCCTTCTGACAGATTTGTGCACCTTGTATTGTCATTCACTGCAAAAGCAAAATAACCTTTGAATAACCTTCTAATTTATATGGGACCATCTTCCATATGTATATAGCGTGGCTGTGCTGTTCCAGTGCTTTCTGTATAAAGAGAAAATACCCACAGTGACAGCTACATTCTTCGACATTTTGGTATAATTTATCTTTTCCAAACTTAC
Source organism: Nothoprocta pentlandii (assembly GCA_013398315.1). Taxonomy (NCBI): domain Eukaryota; kingdom Metazoa; phylum Chordata; class Aves; order Tinamiformes; family Tinamidae; genus Nothoprocta; species Nothoprocta pentlandii. Next base: position 281,060 of record VZSG01000208.1, on the reverse strand, counting down.
CCACATAAAATGTAGCAATCTGGTGTGAACTGGTTGTCTTAGCCTCTCTCAGTGGAGAAAACGAGGAACCCTCATAAGTTATCCATTCTGACTTAGATATCTCAGATGGTGTGAAAAATACTTTAGAGTATGTTAGATGGTTTGTTTGAGGGCTATGAGACAGCTAACATTTAAAGCAACTTGAGTTAGGCAATCTGAATGTTTTTTATACCTGTTTTGTTGTTGTTGTTGTTGTCTTTTTTGAGAGAGCAAAAAAGAGACTGCTAAGAATGTTAGTGTTCATCTAGAACATTACTCCTATAGGTTAAGTGGCAAAGTACCACTTAAACAGTCATCTGCCTATGGATCATAGGCTGTCACTGACATTTATATTTAGAGTTTAGGCAGAATACTTCCCACGGTTATGTATTACCACCCCTACTGAGCAGTTCAATCTTTATCCGACAAGATTAAAAGAGTGATTTGGGTTAATATAACTGATTTTTCAGAGGAGATATGGAGCACAATGGAAATATGGAGTGCTTACCTCTGTCTTAATTCCCTTTTGGGCTAAATTCCCTTTCTGACAGGGAAGATCTAGCTACTGAAGTCTGTAGAGTATGGACAGCTATGTAGTTTAGAGCAAACATCCACATTTTGTAATCTAAATAGCTATTGCAAATTTATACTGACTACAGAAGGAATGTAGATGCTCAATTCGCATTTGATATAAAAGGTGACATGAAATGTTCTTCAGTCTCCTATACCCAAGCCTCTTGTGCCATTTGAGATGCCTTCTAGTACTGGAGACATCCAGAAATGGTGGACTGATATGATCTGGGGTTTGTGGGAGAATCATGAGGTCTGGTGTGGCAGCTAGAGATCAAGCATTACACTGTAGGCATTTCAAGTGGTACCAGACATCTACAGGAAGAAAATTGAATCTACTCCATATGTTCAGACACCCACATTTAGATACCTTCCATTCAGAGCTGAATTTGACGTGTCTTGATTACCTGACATTAGGAAGAAACACCCTGTTTTATAGTGAACTTTATGGTCATGAAGGTGGAGAAGCTATCAGAATAACAACTGTTCTGCTAAGCTTAAAGTTATCAGCTTAGTTTGCTGTATTTACCCATTGCTTAGCATCTCCAGGGAGGAAACAGTGGGACCTAATTTATGCAATCCGTGCTATCTTTTGTAACTGTTTTCTAAGAAAGATACTACTCCCTCCATTGGTTGCATTTGGGCTATATGGCATGAATAAAAATCTCTCAGAGCCTTGTTGATATTTTTTCTGAATTGGATTATACAATTGTTCTCGGATGATCACACATTCTAATGAGCAAGAAAACAGTTTACCCCATTATATGGTATGCTGTGAGATTCTTGGATGTCCACAGAGATATTTGAACTATACATCTCACCAAAATGTGTGGAAAACTGCTTCCACCACCAGTGTTCAGAGATAAACAGGAATATAGGGCTTATGATACTGAATCAAACCACAAATATTTGCCAGTCTATGCTGCTAACAGTTATAAGTATATACTGGTTTTACAAATGAATAAAAAAATATTTCAAAAACACTGAAGGGATGCTCTGTCAACATCCATGTGTTGTTTTAGAATAAGTCTCATTACTTTGATTTTATATTCTTAACACTAACTTTTCCAATTCAGATACTATGGCTTGGACATCTTTACTGGAGGCTGTGAAAAAGAAGATACGTCTTTGAACTCAGAAGTAAAAATTCTTATCTTGTGATATAATAGAGGAGTAATGTTAGCAAGAAAACAGGTTTCCACTTTTTGAGCAAACAGGTAATTAGAAGTGACACTAAACAAATGGAGAGCTTGTATTCCCTTATTTGGAAACACCTTAAAGGTTATTTAGGTCTTACTTTTTTCTACACAAAGTATAGCAATGTTTTGTATTTGAAACCTTATTGCAGGCAAGTATTTAGACTGAATAAAAGTACTAAACCAGGAGAAAACTGTAATGTAGTACTCTGATGTACAAAAGCCAATGGGCCATAAACATGAGCAGAACGAAAGACTCACCTGCATGGAGAGTGTTCTGAAGGAAACTCACTGTCCTGAGTAGTTTCTGAGGTTTCCATCTGTGGAGGAATAAATACAGAGGGCTTCAAGCTATTCTTATCATGTAACCAAAGAGCAAGTAATATTCTGAGAATATGCAATTTGCATGTTGGTTACTAAACTGATGTTTTCAGCAATTTGTTGTATTCTCAGAAAACCTACAGGAATAAAATTATCTCTTTTATCTTCATCAAAATTTGCAACTTGCAATGTTCGTTCTTCCAATCAACAGGGCTCTTTATCTCCATCTGTCTAGCACTTTTTATTGCTGTCCTTGCTATCACATACATGCCCATATTCTCTAGTACTAAGACCTCTTAACACAGAATCACAGAATCACAAAATGATTGAAGCTGGAAGGGACTTCTAGAGATTATCTAGTCCAACTCCCCTGCTCAAGCAGGCACACCCAGAGCACATGGCACAGGGTGACATCCAGGTGGGTTTTGAAGACCTCCAGAGAAAGAGACTCCACAACCTCCCTGGGCAGCCTGTTCCAGGGCTCTGTCAGCCTCACAGTAAAAAAAGTTCTTCCTCACCTGGAGATGGAACTGCCTGTGTTTCAACTTGTACCCATTAACCCTGTCACTGGCCACCACTGAGAAGAGTTTTGATTTATCCTCTTTACATTCTCCCCTGAGGTACTTATACATATTGGTCAGTTTTCCTCCCAGTCTTCTCTTCTTCGGGCTAAATAGGCTCACCTTGCTTAGTCTTTCCTCATACAGGAGATGCTCCAGTCCCTTAAACATCTTTGTAGCTCTCCGCTGGACCCTCTCTAGAAGTTCCACATCCCTCTTACACCAAGGAGCCCAGAACTGCACACAATAGATCTCCAGGTGAGGTCTCACCAGACCCAAGTAGAGGGGCAGGATCACCTCCAGCCAGGGGAGGCCTGCTGGCAACACTCTTCCTGATGCAGGCCACGATCCCGTTGGCCTTCTTGAACACAAGAGCACATTGCTGAGTTGTGCTTAACTTGTTGTCCACTGGGACTTCTAGGACTCTTAAGGCATCCTACATTTAAAAAGTTAATGTGCTAAAGTTAAGCATTGAACTAACATCTTTGCAAAAAAAAACATAGAGCATTGTGATAATTATATTTTTCCAAAATAACCAGAAGCAGTTGACTGCATTGTTGGAGTGCTACAAGGACAGAAACACATCTGATATTACTAAGATATTCTCTGTGTTGTTGTGTGGTCCTAAGATACAGCTTCTCTGTATCTTAGAGCACATATTTTTTTATTAGATTTGATACATAATTTTACCCTTAGGCTGACTTTTCTTGCAAAGTTTCCTCCTTATTTTCAAAGACAGATTTGCAAACCCCTATGTAAATGCTGACAGAATGTGTGAATATCATTGGTGAATTTGAATTCGATCTTCAACTCTTGCTTTGTGTAGAGCCTTAGACTAAACGAACATCAAAAATTGTTTTATTTTTACTGTTTTAGAATTAATTTAGTATGCCATCTGTCTGTCATCTTTTGACTCATCTACTTCTCTTTTCCTCTTGTAGTTCAGTTGTGGGTGCTCTGACAGATGCTGTCTATAATTCTGCACACTCCTTTCATGGTGTCTAGTACCACAGTGATCTACATACCTCTTAAATGTTGTCTTACTAAATCTGATAAATAGTAATAATTTATTATACTAATTTTGCAGCAATGGATTTGATCACCTGCTGCCTCAGCAATGTCCTATTTCTTGCACCAGTGCAGATCAAAACAGTGTATAAATTATGAATTTTGCATTTGCTTGCAGTTGACATTTTTGTGAAATAATTTGATTAACATTATGCAGTGAACTTGAAAGGGTTGATCTAGATGATCTCCAGAGATGCTTTCGAACTCAAATCATGTTGTGACTCTCAGAAGTTTTGTGATTTCTTTTCTGGATGAACGAGGCCATAAGTTCAAAAATGAAAGAATGTTTGACTTCTTGCAGAGGGAGAAAAAAAGACAAAAAGAACATACCATTTTTTACCTGTTTTTAGGTTTTGCTGCTTCCTAGAAATGACTATCTTAAGTATCTTTCCTAAACAGCATTTGGAAGACTAGAATAATATGGAAACTTGAAGGACTAATGGAGGACATTGGCATTGCTCTAATTATAAATCTTCTGACTCCATGGCACACAATCAGGTAGAAGCTGATAAAAACAGGGCTTTTAGTCCTCACTTTTAAAAGTTCTGTCCTCCTAGTCAGAATGTTCTTCCTTTTCTTGAAAGAAGTATTAAATTTTTCTAAGAATATCCCTGTTGCTGCATAAGCAGCATTGGAACAAAAGTTTATGTAAGTCTCAACTACTTTGGCTTCTCAGCTTCAAAGAGCCACAACAAAATATCTTGCAGAAGGCAGAAGAAACATCAATTGCTTTTGATTTCAGCATTCAACAGATATCAAATGCCCAGCAAAGTATGAGTAAACACTGCCAAATTCTTCACTGACATACTAATACTGAGGTAACTTTATGTGCACTTTGCAATATTTATTCGCTCTTTCTTTTTAAGGCACTTTTGCATTAGATCAAGTAGTACTATAAAAAATGGCATATAGTACCCAAGGTAAAATCTTATATCTTTAAACCTCTACACTTTGTCTTTTAAAACTACAGTAGCAAGATACACCTATTTCTCCCCATTCCCCTGCACTCATTGCTGTTTATAGCCTTCCCGCTGAGTCCCATGGTAGCAGGAAGAGCACCTACTTCTAGGATGTAAGACTTGAAAACAAACCTGATTTGGCTGATTTCAACACAAGACACAGAATAAGTTCCTAGCTGTAGGTTTAATCAAAATTAAGAGGAAATATCAATTCCCCCATCACTGTCGCTTCTCGTTTTTAATCTACATTGTGCTACATGCTTAGGTTTGTGAGGGTGGCAACCCTGAGACTTTTCTGATGTGGAGATTTTCTCCAGTGCCTGGGTGTTCAAATCCTTTGTGCTGTTGATTGTGATCTAGCACCTTTTGCAAAATAGCATGCAAGAAAAAGGAGACATTTGCACGCATTTAGATAACATGAGAGATAACTGTTCTCAAACATCTGTTCGACCCCGTATTTACTGCAGCTCTTAGTACTGAATTTCAGATATTTTGTAGTGAGGAGAAAATAAATGCTCAAGGAGCCCCCACTTCATCTCTGTTTTTTTTTTTTTTTTTTTTTTTTTTTTATGAACATCTGCAAATTGTGATAGGATACAAAAATATTTGTTTTCAGTGGCTTTGTTGTATTGTGCCTTTACAGAGGCCCACATGCAAACCTGAAGTCTTGGAATGTCTCTCTTTTTTTATATATTAAAAGCTATAGAAAATCTTAACAGTTAGAGGTAAGATACTCAGAGCTGGAGCAGGTAATACCTTATTATTATTATACCTTATTATTATACCTTATTATATATTATACCTTATTATTATTATACCTTATTATTAAGGAGGCCTTAATAATAATGAAGTCCTAATAATAATAAAGCTGCCTGCTTCAGCTTCACAGTTTCTCAATGAAAAATCTTTTGAATGGAAAGTGAGTTTATGTCAGTCTAATGAGAGGTAAACCCCAAAGCTTTAACATTTTCCTCCGGTATCATTACTCATGGCGGAATTTACTATAAAGCAGAGGCAGATTTACGTTTGTGCCTATTAGTTTCATTCAGTCTATGACAATTTAAATCACTGAAATCTCCCTGCCTCTATGAATGCATTTAGTTGGTAGAATGCAGAATTAGTGTTTGAAAATCAGCCTTTTAACAATTTCAGATTATTGCTCCAAGTTTACTTTCCTGTTTAGTCCTTTTTATATAGATGAGTTCAATGGGTAAATGATACTTAAATTCATGATCTGGCAATAACAACCACCTCACTTCAGTAATATAACCTTCCATTTTGTGATTTATACACTTAACAGCATTTAAGAAACTGTTATGATTCACTGTACATTTTCTACACAATGCTCAGCTTGGCAGCCTAAATGGTGACAGGTAAGAAAAAGAGAAGAGGATGGTTTGAAATTTTGTATCAAGAGCAGAGATTAACCCTCCTCTCTCCAGTCCCAATTTAGCCTTGTAGCTCAGCAGTTAGACAACTAACAGGATATGTACAGGTCAAGATCTTACTGCTCTTCTTTTTGGTAAGAGGGCATCCTCAAGTTCAACAAGGGCAAATGCAGGGTCCTGCACTTGGGGTGGAATAACCCCGGACACCAGTACAGATTAGGGGTGGACCTGCTGGAGAGCAGCCCCGCAGAGAGGGACCTGGGTGTCATGGTGGATGACAAGTTGACCGTGAGGCAGCAGTGTGCCCTGGTGGCCAAGAAGGCCAACGGGATCCTGGGGTGCATTAAGAAGAGCGTCTCCAGCAGGTCGAGGGAGGTGATCATCCCCCTGTACACAGCCCTGGTGAGGCCACATCTGGAGTACTGTGTCCACTTCTGGGCTCCCCAGTACAAGAGGGATGTGGAGCTGCTGGAGAGAGGCCAGCGCAGGGCTACCAGGATGATCAGGGGCCTGCAAAATCTGCCCTGTGAGGAAAGGCTGAGGCCTGCTCAGCCTGAAGAAGAGAAGGCTGAGGAGGGACCTGATCAGTGTGTATAAATACCTCAAGGGAGGGAGGGAGGAGGAGGGGGCAGCCTCTTTTCAGTGGTGGCCAGTGATAGGACTAGAGGAAACAGCCACAAGTTGAGGCACCAAAAGTTCCACAGGAACTTGAGAAAACATTTCTTGACAGTGAGGGTGACAGAGCCGTGGCACAGGCTGCCCAGAGAGGTTGTAGAGTCTCCTTCTTTGGAGATCTTTAAAACCCACTTGGATGCAGCCCTGTGCCACGTGCTCTAGGTGACCCTGCGTGAGCAGGGGGGTTGGACTAGATGACTTCTGAGGTCCCTTCCAACCTTAAGCATTCTATGATTCTATGATTCTATGATCCTATATGCCTTAAAATCACCATATGAGCTATTCTCACCCTTCTTTTGAAACTCAACTCTTTCACAAAATAATAATCATCATAATTTTAAAAAATATCCCAGACTAGCCGGGTTAGAGGAAGGAGGAGAATAGATGCATCTAAAGCCCAGAGAAACATGTGTATCCCAAAATAAGGTCTGTTGCTTTTTTTCCATAGACTTCTTATTGTCCTAAAGAGCTACTGGGAGAAACGAGATGTCTATGTCAGAGCTATTTATCAACCCATTTGTTTTCTTGTTAAAGACCGAATATGATCTTGTTCTTCCCATTAATAACCATCCAAGAACATAACAGCAGAGGATACATTTTAGACATCTTTTCACAGCAGTATAGAGCAGGAACCTCTTTAAGTAATGATAGTTCTTGGGTATATTGGAAACAGGAAAAAAACAGAAAAGGAAGCAGAATATAGTCAAGAGAGAATATTTGTTTGATTTTTTCATAGTCTTTGCAACTATAAAATTATAAAACTCTGAAAAGTAAAATCCTAGCCACTTAGTATTCATTGATAATAGGGCTGGTTAGCAAATAGCGTGGTGTGCTTTATAATATTTCAGACATTCCTAATCTTGTAATCATAGGTATTATCTCATTGGTATTGTTAGCATTACATCAGTTATTTCAAAAATCTTTTATAAATTCTAGTATAGGAGGCTGATAATATCTTATTTATGTTACTTTATTACCTTATTTACTGAGTATTGAAAAAAAATATTCTTTGAAATTACAGTATGCTCTTATCACTCAGCTGTCAATAAACATAAGTAAACTCTAGACTGCCCTATGGCAGTCTATGGCATGCTGCTTGTAGCATGGTACCTAAGGGCTTGACTGCCTTCTGATGATTGCAAAGGGAATACAGAATGGTTTGGAAAACTATTGCTTTGATCTAGGACTTGCTTAAAACTACTTTGCCAAGCTGGTCCCTCAGCTCAGGCAATAGCTTGCAAAGCTATTTTGATAGTTTTCAAAGAAGCTGTATGCTTGACTACTATCCTCCAGCTAGAAGCTGATTAAAATCTTTTTGCCACTTCTTACAATGACCAGCTTGTCCAGTTCTCTGATGAACGTGTGGTTTACTGGGAGATCTTTTGCTATGTACATATAATATATATATAATTTATATAATATGTATATATGCATTTATTCTTTCATTCATTCATTCACTCATTCATTCATCTTCACATGTATAATATTCTCACATGCTTATTTATTTGTAAATAGAAGCTGTTATCCAGAAATGCAAGAAACCGTACTATGTGATTTTGTTTCTAATTCTTCCTGCTCATGTCCTGTCTTGTCTATTCATTTTACTTTCCTGCACATATGACTCTCTATTGTCATAAAGTAGATAATTTAAATATGGAGATGTTTATATCCATATATTTCTATATCACTTTTGAAAACAGTTTGTTGATGTTTCTTATGCATCATGAGGAGAGAGAATGCCACATTGAGAACACCATGAAAAAGTCTCTTGAATGCAGGAGGCAAGTTGTATACTGTCACTTTTGCTCTACAGTATAATTTTGCACAGCCTGCTCTGCCCCTTTCCAAGGTATTAGTTCCCATATACAGAGCTGATAATGCTAGTGACCTGTTTTATAGATCCAGTTTGACATCTACTGACGAAAACTATTGCTTGAATGAACCAATGAACTGAAAGAATCTTAAAATAAGGAGAATGAAGTCTAGGATTGCCTGCTGAAAAATGTAAGGTATAAATGCAGTACAAAGTCCTTTGGTCTCTCTTCTGACACCGCCTTCACTCTGTTTTCGTATGGATTGTTTGTCTTTTCTACTGGGGCTCAGGTAAAGCTTGTTCCTGCATGCATCTGGTCCTTTACAGGGAAGAGCTCTGTCCTCCCACCAGGACCATCAGGACAGAAAGGAAAGAAGAATCGCAACATGCTGTGACATTTTGTTTCTTATGGAGGATTTAATTGCTCAGGTGCTGTGTGCGCCTACTATTTCACATCCACATAGCCTTGTGTCAGGAACTGCCAGCAAGAAATGTGCAGGAAAAAGCTCTTGAAGTCTATGCATAGGAAATGCACAGAAGACTGGTCACTTATAAGACATCTGATTAATCAGTAAGAAAATAATAGTTAGAGCTATGCTTTCTCTTTGCACCCAAAGAACTGTTTGCTTTTTATATTTTGAAAAGTTTAGACCTATATGGAAGTCATTCTCTATTTATTGCACGGGGAAAATGATTACATCTAGTCCAGACCTTCCGGTATTCAGTGAGTCCTCCTCCTCCATTTTCATCTTCACAGATCACTTTTCTTTCAGGAAACATTTAGTGATGGTAAAAAGATCTAAGTTACCAAAAAAAAAAAAAAAAAAAGAATATTTTTGAAAGCTTTTATCAATAACGTTTTAGAAACCTTTTGGTTCACTGCAAAAGAAGCAACCATTTTCCACTCAAAATTTTGCATTCAATAATGTGAAAAAGTATTTCCAAATAAATTATGAAATCCTAGGTAATAATATTAAAAACACAGAAAATGTGAGGGAAAACAGAAGTTGCAAGGCAGTTCAAATAAGTCCCTTTTTTTGTGTGTGATTTCTTCCTATTCTTCCTCTCACTGAATATCAGACATCAAATGCAAAGGAAACAGGATAGATGTTCAATCTAGCAATGTAAATTGGCTCAGCACTAGTACAGCTAGCACATAAATTGCATGAGAAATAAATATACAGTCTGTTTGTTCTGCCGTTGTGAAAATATAGTTCAATTAGCCTGGACTACCATATGATACACAGTTTCTCCCTTTCTGTGGGATATAATTAGGAACAAGATCTAGCATCTGAGGGATTCAGGCCTTTGAAGAACATGACAACTTTTGAATAAATAAAGAGGATGATATGAAAGTTGCAGTGTACCCTGCTTCTCACTGTGGGGAGTTGAACACTCCTTTTCCTTTCTGGCCACTTTGTTTGCTCATTTGTAACTAGGCTTGCATGAATCACTGGAAGCCTATTCTGTGAGTCTGTCTGAGGAGCTGTGTAACTGTCTGGGAAAGCAGAGGAGAGAAGAGCAGATGAGATGAAATGAGACAAGCTGAACTGAGCTTAGGCTTGTGTTTGACCTCTTTGGAGAGAGGAAAAGGTGATGACAAAATAATGGGAAATGGCAGAGAAGAAATTAGGAAAACCTCACATTATGCTCTTACTAAGTTGTCACTGCCTGGAAGTGCAGCATAAAGCAGCAGCCCAGCCTGTGACTCTGTTGGGTGAACCATGAGGAGCAAAAACTCTCGAATTTGGCTTGCAGTGTCGCCCCGGGGCTCTCCTGCAAAGTGAACACTAGCCAAGCAGGCATAGGTATAACTTCATCTGAGGAAGCTTCATCTTTATAATGTAAAGTGACTTCTTGTATGAACATTGAAGTGATATGAAGCACTTTGTCAAAATCTTGGAGGACCTGAGGATTTTGTTAGAGGTAGCTGGCTCTCCTGAATGTCTTAGAATCAAAACAATGCTCCTGCAAGTCTTCAACACTTGCAGACTTCCTGAAGGGATTTTTTTTTTTTTTTTGGCCAATATGTTATAAAGGAGAAACCAGTCTTGATCCCACAACTGGAAAATTGGTTAGAGAGTATATGTGAAAAAATATTGCTCTGTAACCCATATGCATCTCTAACATTGATATCTGAAGTCACAGTTCCTTCCAATCCCTCTTAAATGTTCATGTAAATAGCATACAGACATATGTTCATAAAGGTATTTTGATTCCTTTCCAGATATTTTTTGCTAGGGCTCCACACAGCCAGACTGACTGATCTTTCTGATTACTCTCCTGTTGAATGGAGATTCATCCTGAATCCCGATGTGCCCCAGGGCCTTGGTTCCCAGCTGTTTGCATGGTGGGTGCCACCGCTTCCCTTCAGCTTATGTGCCCAGGTTTCCTTCCTTTGCTAGCAAGTGCCAGGTGTCATCAAGGACCACTAGGGCCCAGTCACGGCCAGGCTGTGGGCACCAGGGGTGAGGAGCTCAGAAGTCTGCCTAGGGTCTCCAGAGTGGCCAGTTCTCATGAGCAATGGCTCATCTGACATACGTCAGATTGCCTGTTGTACCTTTTTTTAACAGAATAATCACTGGTATTTGGGACAGTGGAATTTTGCTAAGGCTTAAATCATGTTATTCATACCTCTGTAGGCACTTTTTCTGGAGTTTCCAGAAAATAAAAATTCAAACTACCTTGTTTAGAATTTTACAACATATTCTGTTGTATTTTCTTCAGGAGTAATATTTTTTAAATAAATATTTCACCTGGAAGAGTATTCTGTTTTTTTTTTTTTTTTTTAATTTCTAGTCCGTTAAAGACATAGTTGTGTATATATATTTATATGCAAAAATAATGTATCTATAAAATATAAGAAACAATATTATACATTTTTCTATTAAAAATGTAAAGAATGTTTCATTTCAGGAAGACTGTTGAAATGATACATTTGAATATGAATTCTTTATTTTTTCTCCAAAGTGAAATTTCAACAGAATATGGGGTTTTTTTTTGCTTTTAGACAGACTAATATTTGTACAACAGAAAATGGTTGAACTAAGATATCCAGCTAGTACTATAAACTGCCATATATACATATGTATTATTCAAGCATAGAGTAACTCAGCAATAAATTCTGGAGATGGCTTCTTATTTTGTTGTATCAGTCATCACTGGGGAAGGTTCTTGCCTAGTATAAAGCAATGCTATTTCCCTGATTTTCGTGTTATAATATAAACCATCTGAGAAGAGGATTATACTGATGAAATTAAGAGTTTAAATATAAATAATAATATAATAAGTTTGTATTAATTTAAACTGTATTATATTCTTACTAGACTGTTGAAACTTTTCAAATGTACATTTAACAAAACTTTCTAGAAATATGGGATAATCATCTGATTTTGCAAGGAAAAGGCATGAAATTTGTCAGGACTATGAAAAATCCTGCTCATCTCATTAGGGAAAAATCAAAACTGGAGTAACAACAAGAAAAAAACATTCTGAGTATGTTAAAGAATATGCCTAACTGTCTACCCAGTGTTAGTCAGAAAATTTGTTGATTTTTTTCTCTGTAATGCAAACTGAGTCACTAAGAAACAGATTTTGGAAGCTAATGTATTGAATTTTACTGTACACCTGAACTTAAGTTTTAAAATGCTAAATTATAAATATTTTACTAATTATTGTATTTTGTGACTTGAACAATATCCAAATTACACTATAAATTAATTAATAAAAATGTACAATTGGCAACGCTTAGTCAACTTATAGTTATTCATTTACTTTAACTAGACCGTGGATGCTTTAAACACTATAATTTGTCTACAGTACTTGCTTTCAAACAACATGCAAATTAAGTGATACAGGGAAAATTACCAAATAGGTAAGATTTGCTTTCTGAAGTCTAATTACATATTATATTTCATTTGAAAAATAGAATCGTGTTTATTTTAAAGATGGTATGTTTTATAAAACAGTAAAACAAATTGATATATGCAATATGAATAAATCCTAAGTAAAATCTACAATTGGTAATTCAACTAAAAGATTATTTGAAATAAATGCAACTCAGCTAAATATAAACATTTTTAACAGTAAAGGTGTTTTCTACAAGAAATTGCTTATTCATATGAAGAGAAAACCCTAAGGTTGTATTACTGAGGATGGACCCCAGAGAAGGCCCAAGGAGCCCTGCTGTTCTCAAGAAAAACTGCCTACACAGAACTAAGTGCACACAATTTGGCACATCCTCACGCTTTTATTCCCAAACACAGTTCTATTATTTTCTCTTTTCGAAGGCCTCTAATGAATACAATGAAGCACAAGGTTTTAAACTAGAAGAAGAACTCCCAAAAGCAATATTTTTTTTAGAACGAGGATAATGTGCAAAGCAATATCCTATCCCTATGAAAATAAGGATTATATGGTCTGGCCTTCATGAGATAAAGACTGTGAGGGGAATTTTCTCTGCTGACTTGGAAAGATTGATGGTATAGTTTTCACTGGCCCTATGCAATCCATAAGCACAAGGTTTGAGGCCAGTCTGTACAGTGGATTATCACTTGTTCTCTTCCATTCCTATCAGGAATATGGGACCTAATTTAGTCCTAGAAATAAGCCCCAGTTAGAAAACCAAATCCTAACTTTATATATTATCAGATATTTATTTCATATACTGAGCCTGCCCAAGTCATCAGAAGTTCTGGGCAAATAACACAGCCTAATATCTTATGTGAGTCTAACCATGACACTCTCTCCCTTCATTCAGTCACTCCCCTAAACTCATCAGCATGCTATCAAGCTATGATACCATTTTCTAATACCTGCTACATTATTCAGATTTTATAGCATCACATACATATCATCATTCATTAAAATTGGGAAACCAGCAAGAGAAACTGTAGCACTGAACGCTGGCATCAGGCAGGCATTTTGAGATGTTTTGGAATGGTCATTTTCAGCTGCTCCTGAAAAACTGAAGATATCCTTAGACTCCACTTTGTCGCTATTTTTGTCTTCTTGCTGGCTTTTCTCCTCAATGGTGCACTCTGACTCTTCATACTCTACCTTGTTTTGCACTCTTGGATGCTCAATTTTGTCTATCCATTCCTAGGAGAATACAAGTGTTGGCAAGTTCTCAAGTATCTTTTAGAAGAAGCCTAGTTGTACAGATACTTTTTTCCTTTAGTAATATCATCTTCTCAGATCAAACATAATGGAAAAGATGAGAATGAAACAATATAGGCAAGCTGGATTTAACAGGAAGGAAGGAAGGAAGGAAGGAAGGAAGGAAGGAAGGAAGGAAGGAAGGAAGGAAGGAA
>VZSG01000208.1:251688-267160 GCA_013398315.1 Nothoprocta pentlandii | reverse complement strand
AGGAAGGAAGGAAGGAAGGAAGGAAGGAAGGAAGGAAGGAAGGAAGGAAGGAAGGAAGGAATACACGTATTAACTATTGAGAAATGTAACCCTCAAGGCATCTTAAATAATTAGAGCTTGTAGAAATCTTTAGACGTGCAAAACAGAAGCAAACCCCATGTTGATATCTCAATGTATTGCAGTTTCTCCGGATTCCCCCAGATTCTTTTCTTGATTTTTTTTTCTGTCTCTCTTTCTACAAAAAGTAGTTTATGCAGTGCCAAAGGAGCACTACACAAACAGAATGGACAAGGGCATTTGATCTGAGGATCTGGATGATCACATCAAACCAGGGAGGTGTTGCTCCCTGGGGTCAGAAACCATCCATGGTAAATGTCAGTGCAAAAGACCAGCTTAATTTGCAATTTCCAAACCATTCACAACATCCTGAAGTTCACACCCATGCTATGAAGACAACATTTACCTCAAAATTTCCACTATGGTCGTTGAAGAGATCAGCAAATACATATTTGGGATCTGGTATAACAGGCATAACTGACTTTTGAAGTCTGCAAAGAAGAAATTACGTTGTCACATTATATTCACTCATGTAAGCCTGTACTAACACAAAACTGATATAATTAATATGACAGTTCTTTGGCTTGATATCTTTTAAATGCGTGTTTAAGTAAGAAAGCAATATTGTAAAGCAGTCATTTGATCAGTTTGAAGCCAGTTATGATTTATTCAATAGCAGAATCGTAGCAGAATGATGAGGCCACCGTATTATGACTGATTTTTCTGCTGCCTTCTAACCAATCACATTCTTGAAAAATTTAGAATGCATTCAGACTACCAGCTGATTAGCAAGTGGCATGTTGCTCCATACAATACATAGCTAGAGCTTAAAATTCTCTGGTGACAAGTCTGCACTGACTTACTTAGTGATCCTAAGCACAAAAAAAAAGAACCTATAAACTAGAAAGGTTATCTGAGTCCCATTTATTGACAAGTTATTTTCTGCAGAACTGCTTTTGTGGTTTTCCCTCCCTCCCTGCCCCAGGAAGTTAAAAAAAAAAAAAAAATGGGGCCTTTGCAGCATATTTTTTTAGTTGTACATTTTAAGCATGAACTGAGTCATTAAACTGCAAATCCAAGCATTAATATTGTCTTATTAAAGTTGAGTATATTCAGCCTAACACCTCTCTGGTGCAGACATTGAGTTCACTGAAGTTGTGCAAAGAAATGAAAGTCAGTTCAGAAGCAATTGAAAAATAACTGGCTTCTAAATAATCAGCTTCTGGGAAAGAACAGAGGTGAAGTGAGACAAAATTTTATCCTGAAGAGATACATTATACCAGAATTACTCTCTTTGTTTTTGAAAATGAAAGGCCTTGAGGTTCTAAAGACAAAGATGCATTAGCCCTCAGTGGTAAATAGGCTATTGACTTCTACATCTTGATGCTAACTTCATTTTATCAGATAAGAATCTTAAGTGATAAAAGATCACTTTTCTTTTTTTTTTGACCTTGAATGATTGCTTTATTTTCATGAATGAATATGTAGTATTGACCACTAAAATTGTACTTACCTCTGCCATTTGCACAGAAGAATCAAAAGAAGAAATATCATTAGAAGTACTGCTAGGATACAGCTTAGAAAAATTATTGTGTTTTTCTGAGGTTTTATTTCATCACATGAATCTAGGAATAATCACACACACAAAAAAGTGAAGATTTGCTTGTTTGCTTTAACAGTAATAACTCTACTCATAATAATAACTTATGCTAGAACATTGACTTAAAAAAATCAGGAATAATTAAGACAAATTCAACTGAAGCTGAAAAGAAATCTACAAACCATGCAATAAAATAATACTATGCTTATTTATCTAAACTATCTCTGTACATGACAAAGGAGGCAGATTTTACTCCAAAGGACAAGGAGTAAAAGTGTTTGGAATGAATCAAATTAAATATTCCTTCTCGAGTCCACCACACCATGCTGACAGTGTTGCAGCAATTTTAGAATAAAATCTATCATAAATACACAAACTTGCTATCACCAGTGCTGCAAGTGTAATTTTATATATAGTTTGAATTCCTTATTTCCCAAGAAAAAACTTCGTAATTCCCAAGGTAAAACAAGCCAACAATGCCTCCATCCTCCCAAGAAACAAAAAGCCCTCAAACCCCAGGCACTTATATCTAGAAAGGAACTGGTGTCAGGACATAATCCAGCACACTAGTAATGCATTTGTGCACCTTCGAGCATTCACAATGTTATTCTTCAGCTTTTTTAATGTCACCCAAAACTATCCTATACTAATGATGTTTTGCTCTGCCAATAGGTACCCAAAGAGCTTAAATGAATTATTCATACAGAAAAAATTGTCCTATAGGTGGAACTCAGATCTGGATACACTAGACATCTGTGTCTTTCATATTTCTGATAAAGCTTTGTGAAGAGCATTTTATGGATAGCTGATATGAATGTGTTTTACTTTACCACATCAAACCTTTAGGTTATGTTAACTAGTAGAAATATGTCTCCACTAGAAACCTAATCCAAGGCAATTGTAATCGGTTGAATGTGGCTGTCTCATGCAAAATGAATTCTGACAATGCCTTTGTGTCCATCTCTTTTTTTTTCACTATGCCCCCATTTTTATTGACCCAACACATTCTCCAAAGAGGGCCTACACATCATTTATCTGTGCTTTCTGTTCCTGTAGTTCATCTTGATGAACATTTGAAACAAGTTGCCCTAAAAAATGGTGTATTAAGGATCATGTTAGAGATCAGATCTGTTATGTATATATCACGAGAATGCCTGTTTTTCTATACACACATGCACATACATACATATATGTATACATACACACTACATATATATGTGTATATACCAGGAACCACATCATTACTTTCACTGAAGGACACTAAACACAACTGTAACACAAAAATATTTGGAAATCTTTTTTAACTTTATTGAGTAATGCATAAGTTATTAGCGTCAAGGACTGTAAGGAATAGTGTGGATGGGAATTAAAAACAGACGGTCAGACTTCCACAGGAGCTTCTTTTTTGACAGTGGAAGGGGTCACATTGTGGAAGGCTATGTTAGTTAGATGCTCATTTCTATCCTCTTCTTCGGATTTTCCCTCCTCCCCCATTTGCATTTAAAGCATATATGAATGAAGCACAGCTGTTACCTAATGATGTGCCATTCATCCAAAATGTTTCTGCTTCCCAGTCACTGTTGTAATTAACTACATTGCACTGAGGTGCTAGCCTCTTCAGTCTGACTCGAAAAGCATAGCATTTCCTTGGATCAAAGCCTTGCTCTCCAACACTGCAACACGTAGAAATTTTAGACTGAGAAGGAAAGTATATTATCATTATTTCTGTTTCAAAAAGAGTTTCAGAATTCTTTACCATGATCATAGCAAGAATAAGAAATAGGCCAACCTGAAGCCCCAACCCCAAATTTAACTTCTCTGAATTTTGAGGTACTCCATTTCTCGACTCACTCTTCCTCATTGATACCTATTCCATTCATACTCATTCCTCATTGTCTGATGCTGAGATGTGGAAGAGTCAATTCATATAGTACTGTTACAGTTATCTTTTGTAATATACAAAAGACACTTCAAGAAAAAATATAAATATGTGTGAGCCTGGAAAGATTTAAGTCAATGAAATAATATTATAATTAATATCTAACTTCAAAATAAATAAAATATTCCTCTCATTAATCTCTTTTCTTTCATTCTATTTCCTGTTGTTTCTCCTTTCTCTTCTTTTTCTGCCTTGTTTTCTGTTGTTATCCCCCAAGACTTTCCTATTTTGAATGAATTTATATTGTCCTCAGCAAGAAATTGTAATTTAAAATTATAGAAATCTAAATATCAAAACGCTTTCTGCTACCAGCTATTTTTAAAGTATGGGGTAGGAGGACAATATGAAAGCAAATCTATTTTACACTCTATGTTGATAATATTTCCATCTTCTTCCACACTTATTTAAAAAGTCACATCCAACTCACTTGCCACTCTTTGTCAAACTTGCTTTTATACTGAAGCTCAAGTCTCAAGCAGATCACACCTCTCTTTGGTTTGTTACAGCTTACAGTAACAGTGTCATCTTTCCACAAGAAGGTCACATTTTCTGGTCGACTTGGCTTTACTAAGGACAAAGGAAATAAATTATGCAATAATCTCTTAAATATTATTTCTTCAATAAAGCTTAAATCACTGCTCTTCCTTCTTTCTCTCATCCCTTCTCTGAATAGTGAGCCAAAAAGGTGGCCAGTCTTCTTGAAGGATGCACTTTGGCAGTTGACCTTCTTACTGAACAACAAAATGAAGTTTGGCACCATGACCCTATTCCCCATTCGAAGTTCATTGTTCACTGTTGATAGATACCAACTCACTTCAGGAACCTACTGCAAATACTTCAGTAAGGACTCTAGGACCCTCTGAGTTAAAGTAGCTATAGATAGAATTTTTATGTCGTGTTTCAGTTGCCTAAATATAGGCAAACACTGTAATGGGCCTAACAAATACTGTACAATATAACCAAAAAAGCATATATGGGCATCTAAAATGGTACTGGGACATTACCTGTGAACAATTCCTCTCTGTTTTCATATGGTCCAAAGACAAGGCAATCTTTTGACCTGTGTGATTAGATAGTCTTCAGTAGCGGAACGCGAATTTGCCAGAAGAACATTATTTTCTTCTTTGATCCTTCTGTGTCTATTTTCATATTACAAATGCCCTGACTTCTTAGCTTTGAGATTAAGTCTGGTCTCTGTTATTTTCATTTTGTTATCTAACCCTCTTGAAACTCATTAGTATTATTTAATTGCTTGAATTTACTGCTCCAGCTTTCCCTAAGATGCCAGATGTTGATATAATTATGAGATGTAAAGTACTCTCAAAGATAGTTGCCATGACTAAAAGAATTGATTAATCCTTTTAGCTAAGGAATATACACTAATAGTATATTTGGAAGATAATGACTTCTTCGATAATTTCTGCCTGGCATATTTCATCTTCTGCATAATTTTTGTCAGAAATATCTTTCCACTTTAAATACTGCTACTACATGCAATTCCAGATAATGGCAATAAAATCATCTCACAGTGATGCAAAATATGTATTTTGTAGGGGGAATTAATAAAAACAGGAGCATGAGATCCCTTCTACTGGTCAGCAGAATGTCCCTTTTATGCTGTCAGGCAATCACAGAGTCAATTCATTTCTTCTGAAATGTTTTGATAATTTCATCACATTCTCTTGGATTAAAAACAATTCGCTGCATCATATCTCATGGAGGGTGGCAAAAGAATGAAAGGTTAGAAATACAGGACACATAACATCTGTCTTACATGGAAAGATTAAGCGAGCTAGGCCTATTTAGCCTGGACAAGATGGAGAGGGGTTCCCATGAACATGTACAAGTAACTGAGGGGAGAATGTAAAGAGGAAGAGGTGTCACTGGCCACCACTCTTCTCAGTGGCGGCCAGTGACAGGGTTAATGGGTACAAGTTGAAACACAGGCAGTTCCATCTCCAGGTGAGGAAGGACTTTTTTACTGTGAGGCTGACAGAGCCCTGGAACAGGCTGCCCAGGGAGGTTGTGGAGTCTTCTTCTCTGGAAGTCTTCAAAACCCACCTGGATGTCACCCTGTGCCATGTGCTCTAGGTGTCCCTGCTTGAGCAGGGGCTTGGACTAGATAATCTCTTGAAGTCCCTTCCAATTTCAATCATTTTGTGATTCTGTGATAACAAGGCTGGCACTAACACAAGAAATTGCCAACTTTTGTTCATGTCCCTGATATGTTCCTAACCTACTCAACAGGTCTGCAATAAACCACGCACACTCATATATTTGATTATTTTAATTTTAGTTTTGAAAATTAATTTTATGGTGAATCTTTCTGTCCTGTTTAATCTCATTTAGCTACTTCTGCCTATGTAAAAGCTGGTGAGAGCAAGGGATGAAAATCACCCTTAGTAATTCCAAAAACTTATGGTATTTTTTGGCACACACGTTTTATATAATTTATTTGCTCTCACACTACAGACAACTGAGAAATCAATCAAGATGCTAGGACTATCAAAAGATATGCTATTGCACACTTACCATAAAAGTCAGATTTTAGCCTTTTATAAAAAAGCTCTTTGCTTCCATTACTGTTCATGATTGAGATGGTAAGAGTTGAGCCTTCTGTCTTAAACTGGCATCCAGAATTAAAGCCTTGATGCAACAGGTAGGTTGGACATGGCTTCCAAACTTTCAGCTGGCCTCTATTAAATCTACAAATGAAAAAAGAATGTTGAATGAACGTGCTTTTTCATTGCTTAACACATTTGTTAACCTTGCTTATTTTTTTTTCTTTAATGCGCTTACAAAGGGAAGTCTACATAAGGAACTTCTTGAAGCTGGAAATTTTAGAGTGCTGTTAGAGAATTAAGGACCAAAACCTCATTGACTTGATTACTTGTTTTTGGTGAGGTCTGAAGTTTTCAAGTTTCTTTCAGGTTCTTTTTCTGTTTATAAAATAATGCCATACTCAAACAGAGGTGAATTTTATGTTCAGGTTGTACTGCTAAAAGTTATTTTTCATATATCAATCATAAAGAAAAGGAAGGATCAAACTGTATGGATGCATTTAATCAAAATGTTAAATTTGTTAACAGTTAGTAAGTAAAATATACAAGCACATATGGAAAAACATAATCAACAAGTTAATTAACATAATGACAAATCAAGGAACAAGATGTTCCTATATTGTCTGCTATGACTCACTATTCAGCAGGTTTACTGATTTATGCACTTTTTTTTGCAGTGTGTGAACATAAGTTTCCTGTTGGATGATTTAAAAAAAAAAAAAAAAAAAACATTTTTGGGTCACAGATGACTCAGAAGGACTGAACTATTACAATCTCCTAAAGTAAATCCTTCAAGGAAGAAGAAATAGGTGTTATCAATACTCACGTATAAGAAAATGACACATTCTCGCCAGGAAATAATACTCTTGCTGCCCATGTGATCCGCATCTGCTCATTATTGAAATTGACTATAGTGATGTTGTTGGTATCTTTCCGACCTGTCCCAGTACATTAACAGAGAACATCATTTAAACAGTCGCTATCGAAAGCCTCATTTGGCGTTTGTAAGCAGTCAACATTTTAAAGATAATTATGCCATAGACTCAGACGAGTATAAGAAGAGATAAGAATAGTTACAAAGTCAAGAAAAAAGGATAAAATAATATGTTGAAACTAAAACTGTAAAATAACAAAATGAAAACATATATAGCAACATCAGAGCCTCATGGTCTTTGAACCAAAAGATATAGACCTTTGTAGACCTAGTCTACATGTATACGGTGCATAGGGCATAAGTCTTGAGGCCAACTTTCTTCCATAATATCTTAACTTTTCCTGCTAAGTAAAACTATTTGGGAACTACTGCCAAGTGGAACCTGTGTGTAAGCTGTCTAATGTTTACTTTAAGAAACAAGGGACTTGCACTGTAAATCAAGGCCAAATGAGTGGTGCAGAAGCATCCATAGTAACCTACAGCACATCAGCATAAATGAGTGAACTGTGTACTTCATGCTGTTCTGGCCAATCTCATCTCACAGACTTTCTCAAAGAAAGGTCATTTAATGTCTTGTGTCTAGGCAAAGATATCATTCCCTTTTCTAGTCTTATGCTTATTATAGTTTTCCCTCTTGCTAGGCAGTTAGGTCTTTGATTCTATGTCTATGAGGATTCCATATTCAGATATTGAAGGTAACTCTTACATGAAAAAGTGAGAAAATAAGCAGCCAGAAGCATTGGAAGTGCAGGATAGATCAAGGGAAACATGGTATTTACTCTAACTTCTCTGAGATATGTTTAACTGAATGAACAAAGAGGAAGAAATTTCATCTTGAATACCAGCAACAAGCCACTTGAGGCTGAAATTTACAGACTGTTTTCTCTACACAGGAAGTATCAACCTCTTGAAACTTCTGCACAAGCACTTCTGCCTAGCAGGAGAATAGTCTTTTAGCTCTGATTCATTTACATTTTATGCCACTCTGGTATTTTGAAGGGTCTTAAAAAATTATTAACAAAAATTTAATAACATTTCTTATAAGCTGTTTACCAAAGACAGGCCTAAATACCTTCAAGATTGTTATATGTTTGCTGGCTAACAAAAATTAAGAATGTGAAAAAGTTATGTGGAAAGACCTTGGTTCAAATAACCATGTTGCTTAACTAATTTCAGGGATGCATGTCTCTGTGAGTCTGACGGCTTCCGTAATTAAGATTAGTCAAAACATCTCTTTTTAGGGGTATTGTGTCATAATATGTTGTTTGCCACAATCATTCTGGAGACAATTTTGACAGAAATTCAAGAAGGACAAAGTAACCTCTTACTCAAGAGAAAGACTTGAATTCAGCTCAAGCATATCCTAACTAATGGCTACACGATTGTACTGATTTCTCAAATAGAAAATCTCACATGCTTTTCTGATGAATGGTGAAGTCAATACAAATTCATGCTGAAACAAAATAGACTTTCTAGATCTGAAAAGCTATCATAAAATGAGGTGTATCCAGTCAAACCTAGCTCTTGTCTTCTAATTTCCCAAGGTCCATATAATCCTCTACACATGTCTAAGCGGTTGTCTTGTCTTTAACTGAAGCCACTAAGCAGTTTGATGATAAGGATGGCCAACAATGGTTTATTGGTCTACAAACACACCTTCATGTTCTTATTTTTATGGACAAAATTCTGATATGATTTTGTTGTGCCATATGTATCATTAGGGTTAATGTAACTGAAATCCACAAGACTACTTAAAGTAAGATTTAGATAATTTAGATAATAGTTAAAAGTATTTAAAAATAGCTAAATAATAATAGTTAAAATATAGTTAAAAGTATTAGTTTTAAAACTAATTAGTTTTAAAAGTATTAGTAATAGTTAAAAGTATTTATAATATGATGTCTCATCTTCAAAAAAACCTATGACAATTTTTTTTAAAGAATGCAAATATTAGTGTGTGATGAATACTACACTCCTTTGAGATCCTTTTTATAATCACAGATTAAATCATTGCAACTCCATTTAGAAATACCTGTACTTTCCACTTTATGATAATTACTCTGATTGCAAGAACTGTTAGTGTCGGTGGCTTAGAAAAGTGTTTTGCTAAGCACTCTAAAAAAAAGTGTTTACATACTTCAGCACACATTTTTAAGGGTATGTGAATTTCAAAATTCTTTCACTATTCTGTTGGTATGAGCATGATTGTTAAGCACAATGATGAGTGGCAAAATGATGCTCATAGGGCGTCTCTTTGGATCACTTTTGAAATTAAATATGAAGCAAACTGTGTAGTTTTAGAAGGTGGATCACATAGAGTTACAAGACCTTCTGCGCTTCACAAAAATATTTAAATAGACACCTATTCTGGCCAACAGGACATAACAAAGAGTGGGTATTTAAGAGTCTTTTCTACAATGTAGTGAAATAATCCAGGCTGTATGTTGGACCTTATCAGAAAAAGGGTGTCAGTTCAAAACTCTCACCTAGACTTGGGCACCTAGATAGCCCCTTTGAAAAACACAGCAGTGAAATTTCCATTATTGGGAGGGTGGACCCAGTGCCCTGCACTTACCTCACTATTCTCTAACCCTGAGGAAGCTGCCCCTGGACATGAAAGACCTGCTTTCAGTGAACTCTGCTGTTAATCAAATGAACCTGGTTGTAGAGACAAATAACAAGGAAATCAGAAAGACTGCACTGCATTTCCACTGAAAGGACAGGATGCTCAGTAAAACCTGAAGGTCAGATCTGAGTGACTTGTTGGGGGGCATCAAAAGCTACCAGTTAATTCTGATCCATGGAAAACATTTTTTTTTTTTTGAGTTATATTAAGACAGCTATTTGTTAAAGCCTGATGCACACTAGAGTGTGCAGAGATGCACACTAACTTTTGGTTTGGGCAATATGTGTTTTTTAGATGACATAGAAGCATGTTGATTTTGCTATGGTCCTCCACTGATTTATAGGTGGACTTAACTTTACACACACTGAGTAGTCTGCTTGACTTCAGTAGGATTACTGAAAGCACATAAACTTAACCACACATATAAATCTTTCTAGGATTAGATCCTTTCTCTGAAAAAAAGAAAAAAAAAATACAAACCAACTACATATTATGAATTGGAACTCTTGGATTTTAACATTTAAATTCATCCACTAGCAAGTGCAGTTATTTAGGTGCACATGTTATTAAATACTGTAAAAATAAATAGAATCATTTAATAGAAATGGGAAAGGGCTTTAATAAATTCTTTGTTGACATATACATATTCTTCCATGTATTCTACTTCACAAGAAATTCATAAGAAAGCAGTGTTAATCAAATCAATTACTTTGAAATGCATATGCCTATGCAGAACAGAATTTAAAATACTTTAAAAAACCCATTTATTAAAGTGTGTCCTTTTGGAGCTCCAGTCAATGCAGTTTCTACTATACTTTTTCATTTCATATATTATCTAGCCCTTTTGAATACAGTATGAGCTATTTTGTGCAAGCATTCTCTCAGTAAACATGCATGTGTGTCTTTTCAAATCAGAGCGTAACTATGTTGTATCATCCATATTTGTTTGCCCTTTCAGCAGGTAAGGATGCAAATCCTAACTGGAATAGTATTCCTTTTCTTTTTGTGAAACACCTATACTTTGGGAGGCAGCATAATTTCCGTCATTTGTTAGTGGAAAATAATAAAGAGAATAGGAATAAAATGGAAAAGAATAAAGAATAACAAAGTGAAAGAGAAAAGTAGAGCATATTTCTTCCCTTTGTAATGGATCTTTTATGAATCCACCCATAACACCTTGGACCTTTCCCTGCTAATGTGGTAGTTCATCAATAGCAATTTTAATCATTTAAAACATATTTCTATTCATGATCCTATTGTTAAATGTCAGCCCAAAGAACACATTAATCATTACTCTCAATGAATTTATTTATTTTAAATGTTATGATAATGGATAGATGGAAAGATCAAAAGTACAAGGAAGAAGTTCTGGGCTAAAGAAGGGTGACAACTCCTTTCTGTCAGAACCTGGCTTGCTGGTCTGACAGCTTGAACTACACTGCAGTGCTACAGGAAATTTCCAGGCCCTTGAAATTTAAGCTCTGAGGAGAAATTTCAGAGTCTAAATCCTACGTAAAGCCTGTGGGAACTGGTAACGCTCTACGGAACACCTCAACCTCACAGCAGCTGCTGAACACTTAGCTCTTCTTGGGACAGTGAAGCGAGTAAAATATCAGCATTGCACATGCAGAATGTATTTTCACAAGGGGGAAATAAAAAAGAGATTTCCTTGCATAACAAATTTTGCATCACAGCCATGAGAAAGAGTATGGGTAAGTACCTCCAAATCACCTTTCAAAGATTATTACTAAATAAAACATATAGATATACTAATGAATTCCCATTCATTGTAAAAAGTCTGAATGTAGTGGAATAGATCAAAAAGGAAAAAAAAAAAAAAAAAGGAGTGAAAAAAGATCTTAGTCTGCAAAGATAACAGAATGGAACATAAATGTACTGGAACTGTTGTAACCTCATTGAAACATTACAAAGAAAAAAGCCACTTTTGATTTCCTTACATTGATGAGACCTGATAAGTAACCACATGTTGAACTTCCACATATTGCAGCAGACTGCATAGAAACAACTGGAGAGCAAGACTGATCTAACTCTACAGTCTTAAATGCACTTGATACTACTCATCGATGAGAAGAGTTTCATTTCAGTAACAGGAACAAATGTAGGCAAAAGTACAACTCTGTGTGCATAAGATTACTGAAATGAATATCTGGAAGAGAGACTAAATAGAGGAACAGGACAGAAAATGAAAGATTTATGTAGACATATTCTGGAACATTTGAAATTCCTTATAACAAAATCCTTATATACCATCCTAACCAATTTTTGTTGCTGTTTTTTTTGTTTTTTTTTTTTTTTTTTTTTTTTTTGTTTGTTTGTTATGGGTTTTTTTGGGTAGAAAATGGTGTAGCTAATGACAAATAGACATCACCACACTTTACATTAAAGTAACCTTCTGCAGCTGTAATTTTCAGCTGTCATCCAACAAAGTACTTACCATCAGTAACTGATATCCTACAGCAGCATGGCTATAAGTTGCTGCCATCTCAGGACAGTGGGGTGAGAGTTGCATCTACTCACAGATGTGGAAGTGTATCACAGCACCAATTAACACTGGAGAATTAGGCAGTACTGCAGAGCCAAAAATGATATTTACCATATGTACAGCAGACAAGGGAGCTGATTTATAGGCTGAAGAGTACTTTAAAGTGCTTCTTTCTCCTTACAAAGTTAATGAATGACAGGCATCTTATGATAAATTAAAAAAATTGAAGATTAGATTGTCAGCCCATGCTTTGGGCTCTATATTAGATTTCTGCATGAATCCATTTATTTTTAACATGGTGTAAGTAATGGCACTGCAGTGGCACATGGCACAGAGATGTTCTTATATTTAGGTAGCCAAGTAACCAAGCTATAATGTCTTTTTAAATTTTGCTCTCTAGTAATATTATCTTACTACTTTCTCAGACACCAGACATTACTGGATATTTCTCATCTTGCTCATTCTTCAGAAAAATAAATCTTAAGTTTTATCTGGAACACGTTTTTATCCATCTTCAGTCAAGGAGAAGATTATAGTATTTTTTGGACACAGTCTACTACATGAAAATCTATGTCTTGGACAGCAAGCACACTTGCTTAAAAAAATGAATATTTCTTTCTTTAACATTAAACATGATGTTACTCTCTTCTTCCTTCATTTTTAATTGGAGAACATTCAAATAAATGTGTTATCATTTTCTGTTTTGTTTGGATGATTCTTTTCATCAGAAAAGTATTGAATATTCTAACACGAGGTATTCACAGAAATCTTACTATATAATATTTACATTCCTTAAATAAATACCTGCGGATTGAACTTACCGGCTGATTGTGACTGGGAGGCCACCAGGTTGCCTAATGTGAAGATCAGTGAACATGCTTCAAAGGTTAGTCTCATGGTTGGAATGACACAACAGACTGTGAAGAGATGAGTAATTGTAAGCTCTGGACTTTATCATTTGTTTGTATTATATCAGAGACTGGGGGGAACTAGAGGAAATGACTACAGGAAATTAAAAAAAATACATAGCTCTAGCTATAAAGAATCATACAGAACTTCTGTATACATTCCTTTTTCATATTATATATATAAAAGAAAAATTTCGCAGAATGCCAGTATCTCTATCTTGCTAATACTTTGCTTGCTTTATCTTTAAACAGTTTTCAGAGGTCACCATAGCACTGATCTGAATAAAGGAAAGGGGTGGCTGAGTAGCTGTGATCGTATCATATCATACAGAGCCACACTGACCTAGTGGTCTCCAGTGACCTGAGGTCGAGGGGGGTATAAGCTGCCTGCCTCCCCTGTTATGAGCTGGCAACTCTAATATTAGCATATGTTTATACTGTCACTCCACATGCCTGATGCTTTATGGCTTGAACCACCTCTTCCCCATATCAGAGGTCTGATGGCTGGGGAGAGTTGAGCTGCCAGGGGTAGGCAGGCTCTTAGGAAGCGGTAGCACTATGATCTGTTTTCTCCTATAGTACCTGAATACACTCATAACCTACTGCTATTACTGCCAAATATATCCACATGCACATATTATATATTACACCCATATCTTATATATCTTATATTATTTTATTACACCTGTATCTTATATATCCATGCACTGAATATTAAATATAAGAAGAGAGATATGAGGAGTAACATGTTGCCCAAGATTAAACATATTTAAACTAGGCTGATCTTAGACTAAGTCTATATAGTAAATAGAGCAGCTTGGCAGGAGCTGACCTAGAGTTTCTCAGACTAGCTCTGGTCCAGCCCCATGGGCTGAATGCCCATTAGCAATCAACATTCGACAGGGACCCCCACCTGCAGCATATCTTCTGATTTAGGTTCACCAAGAGGAACCCAACTCCCCAGCTTCACTATGCAAATAAAAATATGGGAACAACCAAGAAATTCACTTCATAAGCATTGTCACAACTTGAACTGAGGGGCCAGTGTGGCCCAACCTGGAACCCCTCTCCAGAAAGAGCCCCAGGAGACCATACTCAGTGCCAACACATTCTCTTGCCTGGACTTACTGACTGCTCCCTTGACATCCTGGTAGAGATTTAGAGTTCACACATCGAGGGACGTGTGAAACAGGCAAGCACACAGACTTTCTTTATATCCAATCTCCCCTTACCTTAAGCATCAGAGAAAAATAAGCTGCTCTACAAATCATCAGAAAAAAAAATATAAATGGTAAGCCTTAATTCCTATCTATGTTTCCCAGTTGTTCTGTGTGTTTGCATAGAAAACTCATCTGTTAAAAAGTACAAGATCCTACTCATGCAAGGATAAATTATCTGTTTTTGCAAATGAATTACTCAGGAATGCTGCTTCTAAAGTGTCCTGTGCACTCGTACCATACGATGTGCTGCAGTACATAAGACACCAAGTCTCCTAAACTCCTTATCACATCAAGTTTATTTTCCATTAAATTAAGCAGGGACAGGAAGTTTAGCTGTTACACGTCACACAAGATAAGGAACAGGGCTGTGGTTCAGAATACACCCAGAAGTGCTTCCATGGTATCGATTTTTGTTCTTTCCATAACTTTTGCTAAAATGGTCACTGCCCTATTTCAACCAACAGCACTGTTTGTCTTTATCAGTCTCCAGACAGCTGGTATCAGTTTTGATCTGCCTTCTGTCTATTCAGTTTGCTTGAAGTGGCTGCCTTCAGTGCCATATGTCTGTTTTATGTCCCAGGAAAACATATTTACATCTCAGTGTGTCTTGGAAACCCCATGGCACTATATGATTGTATCAGAGTTAGTATGTGTATACATTAGTCTGCTGCCTTTCTAGTCCTTGTTTTGACCAGCATCCTCCGGGGAGACATTAATTCCTAGAAATAGGTAATGAGCAGCACAGAACTGAAACACTAAACTAAGCTGCAGATAGTTAATAGAAAGCTGAATCATAGAATCATAGAATGCTTAAGGTTGAAAGGGACCTCAGAGGTCATCTAGTCCAACCCCCCTGCACACGCAGGGTCACCTAGAGCACGTGGAACAGGGCTGCGTCCAAGCGGGTTTTAAAGATCTCCAAAGACGGAGACTCCACAACCTCTCTGGGCAGCCTGTGCCACGGCTCTGTCACCCTCACTGTCAAGAAGTGTTTCTTTAAGTTCCTGTGGAACTTTTGGTGCCTCTGCTTGTGGCCGTTTCCTCTAGTCCTATCGCTGGCCACCATTGAAAAGAGGCCACCCCCTCCTCCTCCGTCCCTCCCTTGAGGTATTTATAGACACTGA
>VZSG01000208.1:236297-251058 GCA_013398315.1 Nothoprocta pentlandii | reverse complement strand
GGAGTGATGTTGGCTTTCTTCCTGTCCTCCGGCACCTCCCCCGTTCTCCAGGACCTTCCAAAGATGATGGCGAGCGGCTCGGCTAGGACATCTGCCAGCTCCCTCAACACTCTGGGGTGCATCCCATCAGGGCCCATGGATTTGTGGGTGTCGAGTTTCCTTAGGTGCTCTCTGACCCACTCTTCCTCTACCCAGGACAAGCCTTCCTCTCTCCAGCTCACTTCTTGTGTCCCTAGAGCCTGGTATTCTAGAGGGCTGCCCCTGACAAACACAAAAGCAAAGGCAGCATTCAGCAGCTCTGCTTTCTCCGTGTTTTCCATAACCAGGGTACCCACCCCATTCACCAGTGGACCCACATTCCCCCTGACCTTCCTTTTGTTCTTGCCTCCAGTGGAGGATGGTGAATCCTTATTTGCCCCATCCTGCTTTTTACATGGCTAAAACACACTAGATTGCAGACCTCCTAACACGGTTCACTCTTTGTGGAAAGAGAAAAATGCAAAGACAAGATA
Source organism: Nothoprocta pentlandii (assembly GCA_013398315.1). Taxonomy (NCBI): domain Eukaryota; kingdom Metazoa; phylum Chordata; class Aves; order Tinamiformes; family Tinamidae; genus Nothoprocta; species Nothoprocta pentlandii. The sequence goes on along the minus strand of VZSG01000208.1, from coordinate 250,546 downwards.
TTTAAAGCCTCTTTTGGCTTATAGTTAGTCCTGGATGATTTTGACATGCTAAAATCTGAAATCAAACTCTAATTATCAAGAGACAACAGTCCATTTTCTTCAAGATATTTTGATATCTCGAGAAGTTGTCCCTCCCACTGACCTCTAATTCCCTTTCTTAAAGGGAAGGACTTTTACTGTTCCCAGTAAGACATTTTCTTTGGTCTTTCCAGGACCTCTTAAAGTCAAACCAAAGTACTCCTACTCTTGAAACAAAACCTGGTACTGAGGTCCTAGGGAAAAAGGAGAAAAAAAAAAAAAAAGGCAAACAAGCAGCCTGCATAAAGCTGAAGTAGCCGTTGAGATATTTTTGCAGTTGCTGAGAGATGCTTCGGACTAAATGGGTATAAAGTCTGAGTATGTCCCTGCTCACTGCTACACAGTTAGTTATTTGTGCAACTGCCTGCCTCACACTCTTGCTGCCCTCTTCATACCTTGCTGGACACTTGCCCTCCTCGTCCGTTCTTGAAGTCACCTCTGATTACTTGTTTTTTTTTTTTTTATTTTTTTAAATATGGATGGTCCTCGTCCACACACTGAAAAGTTGCTTGTGAGCCGGGAGATCTGCACTCCTCCCTCGGTTCAGGCAGGCACATTCCCCAAGGGCATTTTCTGCTTCTGTGGGGGTATGTAATTGATTAACCTGCCCACACCCACTTGGCCTTTGCTTCCATGCGAGTACAAGGCCAGAGCTCTGTCACACTGTGCCTCCTCTTTAGGGCTCCCACATAGTGTGTCATTGGAAAGTTTGGCTTGAGAAAACAAGATCTACCCTAACATTGAAAGTTCATTCAGGAAAAGGGAAAGCAAAGAGCAAGAGTGAGTTTGTAACTGGCAGCCAGAGATTTTGAGTAACTATTTGCCTGTCAACTGTGACAACTTAGCAAATGAGGACAGTGACTTTTCCTCCATGACCTGACCTAAAATTTCTGCAAGTGAATCAAAAGTCCTTTTGATTTCTTCCTGCAGTTCAGCTCAAACCACACAAACAACCGTTGGCTGTCTGCCAGCTCCTCCACCCACGTTAGCATGTTAGCAGTTTGAATCTCCAGCATCCTTAGTTACATTTATGACCTTCTTTCCTCCACTTTTTATTCTCCTTTCTCTAATGTCACCAGCAAATTGGTTCTTTGATCTTCAATCAACATGGTATATGTCTTCCTTCACTTAAATCTCAACAAACAATAGCCTGTGAGTAAATTTCTTTTAATATTATTTACTTACTCATGGCCAGGTTAACTGACTCCAAATATCAGCCAATGAAAAGGCAAAAATCTCCTCTTCCCCTCCTTTTTCAGTGCTCATTCCTTGCATTAACAGGAAGTTATTTCAGTGTGCTTACTGTCAAAGGGAAGATGATCCATCAATAGAAAAGAATAGGCTCATTGCAATGTGTCAAATCAGTTGGACCAATTGGAGTCAATGTAACCTGTTCTCCTAGCAGGTGAACCAGATTCTTGCTTTAGCTATGCTGCAAAAGGAATATGTTGTATTTTGGGGGTTCATCCACAGAATAAGCAGATGATACTTGGCCATTGCAAAAAAAAAAGGAGATTGGCAGAAATAAATTAGTTGTAGAATTAATCATCAAGACTCTTTGGTACTCTTAAAACTCAAGGTCCTATGAAATCTCTTTAAAAAGTGCATCTTTGTTGGCCTTTCTTCTCCTCGCTGTGGCTTGGCCTGTCCCAGACTCCTTTACATATGACAAAACAGCAGCGGAGAAAAACCTAGGACATTTCAGCATACCAGTTTGCATTTTATTGGAGCAGTTCTGGTCCTTCCCTACCTCCTTTTTACAGGGCATGGTAGAGGGGGAAAAAGGGAGAGAGAAGAGCTGCAAAGTTGACCAGTGTTTGTAAGTGGAAAGACTGAATGAAAAGATTAGGGCTTTTGAGTGTGGAACAGAGATGACTAAGTGGAGAGAGGATAAAAGTGTAAAAGTTCATGAATAAGGAGGTGGTGACTAAAGAGTGACTGTTCGGCATTTCTCACAACATGGGACTTCCTGACAAGCAAAGTTATGAGGCAGAAATATTAGAACAAAAATCAAGAAATACTTATTCTGATAACATAGCTTCAAAATGCAGAGCTTGTTGCAGAGAGCAAGTTGAAGCTTGCGAGTTGAAACTATGTTGTTAATAGGACTGAGGATGGCAATATGTACAACACTAATAAGGATGAGGTAAGAGTAGATAGAGAGTGGGTGGTTACTGAAGGAGAAAGAAATATCACTTTCTTTCAGAATGAATAGGACTTTTGTATAATCAAAGGGGGGGATGCCTGGCAATCTGAAATTATAATCAAATAAGGAACAAACTGCACAAAAGTGGGATTGAGTCATAGAGATTAGTATCAGACTGTGATAAAGAGATCTGACCTCTTATGCATAAAAATGCCAGGCAATTTTATCCATAAATCCTTCACTGGAAAGTTGTCATTTTCAGTGTCTGAAAATGAACATACCATCACATATTCCTTTCTCTGGACAGAACTGAAACAGTCAGATCCAAGTCCCATGTAGATTTGAATATGATCATTTAAAATCACAGAATCACAGAATGGGTTGGAAGGGACCTCTTGAGATCATCTAGTCCAAACCCGCTGCTCAAGCAGGGACCTACAGCAGGTCGTACAGGGTGTCAACCAGGCAGGTTTTGAAGACCTCCAGAGAAGCAGACTCCACAGCCACTCTGGGCAGCCTGTTCCAGGGCTTCATCACCCTCACAGCAAGAAGTTCTTCCTCATATGGAGATAGAACTTCGTATGTTTTAATTTATACCCATTACCTCTTGTCCTATAACTGACCACCACTGGAAGAGTTTAGCTCCTTCCCCTTTATATTCACCCCTCCAGTATTTGTATATATCGGTAAGATCCCCTTTCAATCTTCTCTTCTCCAGGCTAAACAGGTCCAGCTCGCTTAGTCTTTCCTCATAAAACAGATACTCTAATCCCTTAATCAATTCGTCACTCCACGCTGGACCCTCTCTAGAAGTTCCTCAGCCCTCCTATACTGGGGGGCCTTGACCTGCATGCAGTGTTCCAGATGTGACCTCACCAGCTGCAGTAATTTGACCTGAAGTATGTAAGTAATGCTTGTTTTAGATTTAAAATCATTAATTAAATTATTAATCAAATAAAAATTAATTGTTATTATCTGTGTGCTTCTCTAGCCTCTCCAGCTCTCTTCGCCTCTCTAGCTTTAAAATGCAAGCAAGCTTTATTACAGATCCTGTGCATGATTGCACTACAAAGCTTTATCACTAAAGAGCACTGAAGGTTTCCTGCTACATCGCACTGACTTGCATGATATCATTACAATCTGCCCAACAATATGTTGCTCTCTGAATTTGTTTGAAACTTTGAGCTTTCATTCATTCTGAGGCATTGCTTGCTAGTAGTAGCCAGAGTAAGCAAGTAGTTAAAACTGTAAATTCACCAGAAAGACTCCATCGTGTCTGTTCATGTGTAAAAGCCTGATTTGTAGTCATTGGTGTCAATGTCATTCTCACAGAGTACCTTCTGCACCTGCCTCGTACTCAATGGCCACGTGACGATGACTGTAGCAAGAAAGCGCAGCATTAATCCAGGCTCCATACATACTATATCAGTAGGAAGACTGCATCACACAAAATTATTTCAGAAGATCATTGCTGCAAAGTGAAGTATCCCAAAGTTAGCATGTCAGAATGAAAAGTGATATATAACCCATATCTTTCTGTGCCTGTGTGTGTGTATGCTTCTAAACGCATTTCCTATCAAGTAGACAATAGATGAAGCTAGCAGGGATGAAGAAGCTGCTTTGTGAAAGGACCTGGGCTGGGTCATGAAAGACTCTTATTTGTAGGATTCTGTTTAATATCCTAAATAATAAAGTGTATGAAGCTGAGTATGAATGAATGTGAGCACTGCCGAAATGAGGAGGAAGATGTCCAGATAAGGACAGTCACATGATATGCAGGACAGCTGTCTATGAACTGAAAGTTCTTCATTTTGATAAGGTCTATTACTGATATAAATTACTCACATATAAAATTTTGAGTTAAGCTCTCAACTTAAAAGCAGAAGAAAAAAAGCCTGCATGGCCATTGCAAAGAACAGATCGGTGTGAATATTTTAATAGAAGGAAACAAAAATTTTGATCTTAAAAAAATTGGTTGAAGGTGAATCTGTCCTAAAAAAAAATCAGTTAAAAGCAAGCACCAGACACACACATATATATAATAAAAATAAACAGTTCAAGATATGAAGTATTGAAAAAAAAGAAAAAGAAAAAATCTTATAAGTGGACATGCTCAACAATAAACTTTCTACTACTTGGAGTTACCTACTTCATTTATAGCAATTCTTTCAGTCTCAGTAGTGAGAATCTACTAGTTTTTTTCACATTGTTCAATGGCAAGCCTGTGTATCCATAGAACATATGTAATAAGTTCTACTTTTTTGTTTTTAATATTATGTTTTTATTTTATAGGCAAGAAAACAACAGACTTATAAACCAAGGAGTAAAAATTAACCAAATTCCCTTTTTGGAATACCCTGTTTTTGTGTACGTGCATGTTTTGCATCAAATTCATATCTGACTGCCAGTTACACTTTTCTTTCTCTGAGACTGCTTTTGTTAATATCATGTTTAGAGCATTTCGCCAAACTAATATATTGCCCTATCCCAATCTTAAAAATATGAATAATTTAAAAAGAGAATACAAGTTTTACTGTAAGATCTGTATAAATCTATAGGAGAGTGAAGAGAAATTGTATAAGAAAGTTCATTTAAGATGATGTCTTGATTACAAAATTCTTAAGATTAGAAACTAATAGTGCCTTATACACTTCCAGTTTGAAGAAAGCCGCTTTTCATCTCCTAACATGAATATTTTGATATCTTTTTAAAATTTCCAGTACTCTGGTATATTCCCATCCAGAGCACCCACACAGACAGTTTCTTTTGCTCTTTCTGAAAAAAAGATAGACCTTCAGCTACCATGTAACAATTATGTGTGATTGGCAGGAAAGATTGGATTTTATTAATGTTCCCTGGAAGCAGAGTAAAAAGAAGTGGAATGCAACCTCAACTACATATCAGTACATATATATGAGAGTAAGTTCTGTCTTATTAAAGAATATGGAGATGCAGTTGTAGATAGGAAAGCATGGAGAATTAAATGTGAAATGTAGATAATAATCTGTAGTCTGTAAGGAAAAAGTTTTATTAAATTTACTAATCCTTCCTTCTGTGTACCTTCTCCACATTCAAAAAAACTCCTGTGGAGAAAACAGCACATTAGTTCAAAATAAGCCATCAGTGTTTCTCCTGCTAAAAAGAAAGGACAATTACTGAGGCCAATGCAAAATCAGTAATCTATCCTTATTTCACCAAATAACTATTTCATCTTATGTATCTCATTTCGCCTAAATCCTCACTTGCTATGTACAGTGAGGAGGAGACCAACCCAGGAAGATGTCAGAAGATTATTTCATCTTTCAGAGCTCAAACTACTTTGGGATTATCCAGCAAAACTTTAAAGGTAAATAAGAAAGGAAGGTATAAGATTTGGTTATGATTTGCTACTGCATTCGTACAGCATAGATAATCATCCGCTACTGTGTTGTGTGAGGGATGAATGTGCTAGGAGAATGGACAAATGGATGGACAGGCTAGAGAAATTTTCCTGCAAGACACAGATTCTTTCCAGGAAGGAAGAAAATGGTCATAGGACATGAGAACAGGAATGTCTTAATTTCATACTGGTGCTCTGAAAAGCCATTGCTCACCTGCAGGCTCATGCAGGGTCCATAATGGCTCGGAAAATATGAAATGTACCCTGGAATTTCCAGTTATCTTCCCTTCCTTCCTTCCACTGATAGAAATACTGATGAAGAGAAGATAAATTGCAGTTTAAGAGCTTTTCCGGAGAATCATCTGCACATGCAGTTATATAGGAGATACTGAAACTGAGATAAGAACATTAAGAATTATTTTTTCCATACTACATTTAGCTTGTTATGAATGTAGTTGTTTTCCTGTGCTAAGATAAAACAAAGTAGTTGGATTTTTATGTACTTGAATGCCAAAACTAACATTCTGAGTCAAATTATATTAGTGAAATAGATCTGTTTGAGTCTTAACAGTCTTTTTGGTTTTTCATTAGAAAAGGCCAAGGAACAAATGTTGATTACTGCAATTTCCGTGGCTGCTATATTGTGAGCTAGCGCAGTAGCAAAGCCAGTGCTTGTTACAGCCTTCAAGACAGAATTTCACTAAAATAAAATGAGTGCCACTTGCAAAATGCATTGATTTTTCTTTAAAAAAATAAACACCACCACCAACAACAAAACAGCCACGTGAGTTTCATCCATAGCTTTTTAGAAAGCTGCTGGTGTTTCAGCAACTTGCCAGCGGAGGGTGTGTTGAAACAGTCTAACTTCTCTCCAAATTTACTGTCTTGTGTGCAACTGTTAACAACAACATTTGTGATATCTGAAGCCAAACTTTACTTAAAAAAAACAACTGATCGGTGTGAAATAATGCTAGACAGAGTAGTCAGCAAACTCATGATATAGAAAGATGACTGATGAGTCTTATCTTTAGAAAACATATTACTCCTTGTCTCAGGTATTTATTTTGAAAGATGTAGGTTCAATTGCTTCTATGTCTTCTTAGATAAGAGACATAAATAAGAGATCAAATCCTCACGAGACTAAGCTGCCCAAAATTTACAATATAGTTAATAATAACAATTTAGATCTAAACTAAACAAAGACTTCTAGGAACTTAGGAAGTTATTTTCAGAAGTGGAACTAGTCTCTGTTGCTACTTTCTGTTTGAGATTTTTCTTTTTGTTTTCTCAAATTGCTAAATTACTTTTCCCACATGGAATCTTACTGAGAATCTTTTTTTTTTTTTTTTTTTCACCCATAGCATGCCTAAATTGAATCACAGAAAGATATGCATCTCTAGTTCCTGGAACTGGGGTGTGTGGACTTGTGGTGAACTAGATAATTCATTCTAATTTTCAAAATGGATTAAATCTTTCATGAAGTCAACTTACTATTCCTGAAGACTCACATATTTTACACGTATTGTTGAAAATGTCTAAAAATATCCCATATTTGTCAGTTATTATTTAAATATATTTTAAACCTTGTACAAAGACATCAAAGGTATGTTGAACAGTTTTCCTGTGACTTTGAAGTTAGATACAGACTTTATTTAAGCAAAGAATGAATTTAGATCAGTTATGGTCAGTACAAGGGACTATGTAGGGGAAGCATATATCAAAAAACAGGATCTCCTTATGTTGTTTTTGCTACTAAGGGGAAAAAAATACCATGATCATAGTGACAGATTTCTACCTCTCATTGAACCTGAGAAACTAGATCCTTTCACTGAAATGGCACCTGCATTACACAGAGGGCTTTTGCTTTTCTAAAGAAATAGCATCAGCCTTTAATTTTCCAGGACTATGAATACTATCTTTTGAGTGTCCCCCAACACTTGGGGAAGGGGAAAATTGAATCTGACTGAAATCTTGGAGAAAAGCTAAGGATTAGCCCTAAAAAAATGTATGTGCTTTTTCAAGATATGATATGCTCCAAAGAATATTACTAACAATGATTAGCAATGATCAACAGAGAGAAAAGATTCCTGATTCTGTAGGTCAAGAAGACACCTAAAAATAGTCAATGTCCTTCAGTTTTTGGCTTACAGTAGCCAAGCAATCTTTTTGAATGCTTCTTAAGTAGGTGTATTTGTACTCTGACTTAACTGACATTAACCTGAAGATTTCTTCCTCCCAGGTACTATTTTTCTACATTATTTATAGTTTTTATATGTACTTTATTTATGTATTACTATCAATATTGTTATTTCCCTCTTTTATATCCATAGAGTGGACATTTTCTTCTGCTTTGTCCCATCCAGTTGCAGACACAGGTTATAGTATTCCATGACTTACTTTCAAACTTGAGAAAACCAAGCATAAAAGCAAATACAGCAGGGTGAAATGCTGGCTATTGAAGTCTTGGTGGTGTCTTTGGGGTGGGATTACTGAAACTGCTTCAGCAGCTTCAGTACATGCATCTAACTATCATCTGACTTCTCTGGGCACATTTAATGCTGAAGGTGATCTGACAAGATAGGCTCCCATGGCAGTAACCTCATGTTTCACTACTAATTGGTTTTTCTGTTTGAGAAGATAGGAGAGCTCATGCTGAGGTTTTAACCAGTTCTTTAGAACATGAGACCTACGTTTGCTATCATGATAAATTGGAAGACATCACAGTTTAACAGTTCTAGGATTTTTGTCCCTCCTGAACTTCTGTGTCTAATAGTAGGAAACTCTCTTTTTGTGGTCAGGTGTTCAAACTTGTTTGGTTTTGAACACCTTCAGCATGGAGCAGAACAAGTGTCAGGTGCTGACAAAACAAAGCACTCTGTAAAAATGAATCACTGTTGTAAATAACATGTGCCAAAGCTGCTACTCAGCAGTGGGCAGCTTCTGAATCATACTTTGCAACTGAGAAAACAGAAAGAAGATTCATTAAATATCACTCTCACTGGAGTGGGGCGCTGAGAACAACTCTGAGAAGAGATGTAAGAGGTATTATTTTTAATGATCTTGAGTCTATATATGTGCATGCATGTATATGTAAGTAGATGCACAATACATGCATATAGCTACTATAGAGCTACTATAGAGCTACTATATTTTGTACATATATTCAAATGGCTGTGTCCTCTTACAGAAGCCTCTGGACAACTTTACGTTTCAGTCCAATGCTGGAGCTCTCACCCTTCAGAGCAATTATTTTGCACTTATAACTAAACGTGGGTCTCTGCATGGTACTGGATCTAAGCTAGTACTAGCTGGATCATGACTTCTGCCCACGAGCCACTGTACTATCAAGGCTGTAGTTATGACTATTTCTTCTTGTTGAATCTTAAGGCTCTTAAGGCTCTGCTTTTCCTCAGCAGTCTGTTCCATAGTAAAAAAATAAGCATCATTTTAGCTGATATGAGCAGCACAGTGGCTTTATTTTTCCCATGGAAATACCTGTTCAAGTCTAAAACCTGTTTGTAGAACAGTGATTTTTCCAGAAAAGTAAATAAAATAAAAAAGAACCATAAATAAATGCATAAAACATACAAATATCACAGTGAAAATAAACTATGTTTAAAGGGAGAGGAAAAGAATAAATAGAAAGATTGGTATACGCTGATTGTGTTTTGCACTTGAGTTTCAAATGTCTTTTAAAATGTGCTCATAATTTCATGCATAATCAATATGACATGAAATTACAGTGATTGTTGATGCAAATTAGATAATCGAGGATGCCAATTATGTGTTACATGTCTGTTGCATTGTTTGAATAAGCAATTACTGAATTTCCAGAGACAAGCATGTTAACTAGGAATGCATATTAGGCATATGATTACCACTACTTAATTCAGAAAATCAGACAAAGAAGAATTTAGCCAGGGGAATGGTTAGGAATCTTGGCGTTTTTCCTGGGCATAAGATTCTGGTTTTATTACATGAATTTCTTGAATTATATGAATTCATTTATACCAGCTTGTGCCCCACAGTGTTTTAGGAAATGATTCGATCTCAGTTAAGTAAGGCACGTGCCTAATTTAAACGCATGAACGCTCACTTTGATTTCTTTGGCCCTCTTCAAGTTTTGTATGAGAACCATATGGAAGCTGGGTGATCTGTGCAGATCTCTACATTTTCTACTGTAACTTGGTTGCCCCACTGGAGCTCTATCCAGTACCCCACTGTGTGCCCTGTAAACAGGATGTGACGAGCGCTGTGTTCAGATAAACCTCAGGAGGAAGCTGGTTAGAGTGAACGCACTCAAGCTGGAATTTTGCCAGGGAGATGGTAGATGCCTTCTTACTTTGGATCTTTGGCAACTGTGAATTACCAGGCTGCATGTTTATGTCTGAACTGACCACAACAGCCCTGCCACGGTGATAGTTCCGTGGTAAATCAGAGGACAGAGCACCTCGGATGAGGGGCCAGCCCTATTGCCATGATGCAGTCACATCCCTTTGGTTTCTCCCACTCTGTTTTCCTTGTAGCACCTTGAAGGTTGAAGAGATCTGACTACTGACTAATTTTGGTGATCTCATCAGTGATTTCTAAGTTTTAAAGTAGTATGGATATGCAAAACCCCAATACTGATAAAGCTCGTGCTGTGGAGGAAGACATAATAAATTAGAATCGTTTGCTTGAAGAGCCAAAAGCTTGAATATCATTCTTACTGATGGTAGCTTTTTCTGTGGTTCCCATTGTTAGCTATACACCTGTGAGTTTCAGGCAGAGATGTCAATATCAAGAGAAGATCCAGACAGATTTGTTTTATAACTTTTTCAGCTGGTCAAGTTGGGAATTTAGCATTATTTTTACACTACTCAGCTGAAAGCCACCGAACTAGCATAAAATCTCTTCCAAACCTGATCCAACAAATTTGTTTTTTCCCACTGAGGAAGTATCAGTCATCTTAATAGAACTATGTGCATATGTAAGGTTATTTGTGCAAGTCAAAAGGATAAGTAATGTATTTAGGAAAATGCCCAGAGGTACTGATTATGACTGAAGTATTTGGGCTATTAAAAGTTTTTATTTTTCATGCTTGTAAAACCAAGAAAATATGTTTGGTAAGCCCTAGCTCCCTGGCATATCTAGCAATAAAGGATAAAATTTAAGACTGACAAGATGGAGTTTGGAAGATGGTCTCAATTCTCCATGTCCTATGCAATGCTTAGCAGAGAAGGATTAAAGTATATTGCTTAAGCTGCCTTCCATTCTGCCCCAGGTGTTGATAGCATATGCTCAAAAATTACAGCATTTACAAGATGAAAGCTGAAGCATTGTTTTCATATTTTGTAATTATCTTTGGAACATTGGTGGGCTCTCGAAGATGTGGAAACAATCTAGTTCTGTCTTGAAAAATACAAAGCAAAACAAATCCAAGAAATTGCTCAACCTCTTCCTTGCCCTTTACTCTCCTCCCTGCTCCTCAAAGAAAAACACATTGGGTCTGATTATCTCAGATCCTAACTTCATCTGTATGTAAATTAGTGGAAATAATGACTCACCCTTGCTTGTTATGGTTACAGAAAAAAAATAGTTGCCTTATTTTGAATTTTTTTAGTGATCAATCTGTTTTATTCCTTGAACTTCACATTTTACGCCACTCTTTTCCCTCTCCCTATTCCTTTTAAGACAAAGCTAAAGACCTGATCACTTCCTTCTGTGATACATCTCGCTCCATTTTCTATGTATCATACAATCTTTCACTACAACTTTCTGGTGAGCATACGTAGCTTAAACCTAAACTGGTGTGTAAAACATCAGCGCAGCCTTAGGTTTACTGCATCCACTTCAGACATGCAAAGATTTTATGCACAGGCTTAAAAGCTTGTCTGCATTTCTCCAGATCTATGAGTTTGCTTCATAAAACACAATGTCCTTCCTGACAAACTTCGTGTCACTATATATTTCTGCAAAACCCACATCAAGCCTTGGTAATATTAAAGTATTATTGTTAAAATGGGAACGTGACAGAAGTGATTGTTTTGCAGGTAACAGGCATTTTTCTTGCCTTTCTTCTAGAAAAATGACAAATGAAATCTACAAATGGATGTTTATAATAACACAATGCAGCATATTTCATATAAAAAATGTTTTGAAATGTTAAAGTCTTAATTTCAAATAAATGTTTTGAGCACATTTTAAATTCCTTTGTAGTAAGTCATTATTTTTATTTTTGACATTTGTTATCTTTTTATTACACTGGAATTTGGTTGGAGAAGTCCAAGCTACCTTTCTGAAGATTGCAAGGATTAGGTACAGGCAGCTGTCTGTTACTTCATAAAGAGCTCTGGTTTATGCTTTGCTTTAATTTATAGTCATGTATTTTAATTAGTCCTAAATTGTTAACAGTTAGTATTTCAAGTAATAGAGAAAGTAATAAAATCCTGAAGTCCCTAGCAAAACTTAATCTTTTTCAGTATTTTGAGGTTTTGCAAACCTCAAACTTCTCTTTCCCATGCTACCAATTCATGCAGAAATATGCTGATTCATGTCTGTCTTGTGGTGTTTGACCACTTCTTTCATTTGTTCAGAAGTCAATTCATATATGTAAAAGTTTATGAAAGTAACACCTCAAGGAAAAATTAACTACACCGATTTAGCTTAGTTAGTTTTGAATCATTTTTTTTCTGGTTTGAGTTTTGCATGAAGAACCCAACCAGTTGTAACTTGAACTTGTCTGACTATTTCAGTCCATGATAGCAAAACTTGGCTTTTTCAGATGAAAAAAAATCGATGATGAAAATTAAAAACAAGAACATAAACTGCTTTTCTTATACTTTTTTTTTAAATTTCAATTTAAAATAATAGTAATACTACTTTTTAAAAATCTATAGAGAAATGAGATATTTATATTTTATGCTTCAGATTTTAATTATTCCAAATAGTTTTTTTTTCCAATATATTTTAAATAAGATATTTATGAATCTTTTGAATTATATGTGGATTAGAGTGGAATTTTTAGTACAGCTGAAATTCTTGATTTCTATCATCAGCCATGCTTGATTAAGAAGCATGGCTGATTGATAGAATAACAAAGAAGGAGACAGGCACCCAGACTGAGCAACTGGTAAAGCATGCAACTGTCCAGGTGTCGGGTGCAAGGAGTGCCATAGCCTGACACTTCCTATAGACAGCCTGAGGGAGAGCAACTGTGTGAGGTGTGAGCAGGTGGAGGAGCTGCTCAGCATGGTAACTGAGCTAAAAGAGGAGGTTGAAAAGGTAAGGAGTATCTGTAAGTCAGAGTGGGAGAAACAGAGGCGGACACCAGGAAGTGCCCAGCAATGAGTTTCTACAGGTTCCATCCCTCAGCCAACGCAAGAAAAAAGAAAACAGCACAACAATGTATGGGATAGAAGTCCAGGCTTGAGGTGGCCGGAGAAAACCTTCTGCCATCTCACCCTACCAGGTACCCCTGGCCAACAGCTACGAGGCCCTGGAGAAGGTAGGGCAATCAGTGGACAATGAAGGAGCAAGTCCCTCCCGTCCAAAAATGGTTTTACAATCAGAAAGGCAAACCCCACATATTGTCACCATGGAAAGGAGCCCTGTGGGCTATGATCTCTCAATACACAGCAGGCATTGACAGATACTTTGATAGAGCTGATGATCCTTCCTGATTTATACAAGTATAGCAGGATGGGATATATGGACTTTTGAAGAGTTTAGACTCTTTATACTTATGGAAGACTCCATAACTGCAAAGAAGGGGATTTGATGGGCATTTTATGTTAGTCCTTCACGTTGATCAAATGTGAAGAGGAAGCTTGCCTAATATTTGCACTGATCTGGTTATTAGAAAGATGATTTTTTATCTGAAAAGAGTGGCATGGTTTTGCACTCATAGAAGACTAATAGAAAGTGAGGTATATACAATATAATTCTATAGTCAAATAAGAAATTTTTCATAAAGAAGAGAGGCAGAAAATTCAGCCTCTAAAGAAAATCTTTTGAACTAGCAAGTCCTCATTTTGTTTTCTCTTGTGAGTTATTTTAAAAAGGAAGCAGGGGCCCTTTTCAGAATTGTAGTAAATGTAATTGAATTTCAAACATTTTCAAACAAACAAACCATAGAAAAGTTGAGGATGGAGAAATACATGCAATGTTTTCTAAAATGCCGCTGTACAGGCAAACACATGTTTTTAGTTAAGTTTAGCTTATTTCTGGTAACTGTATTAACTTTGTGATGTCCATGACCAGCAGGCATATGGAGAATGGAGGATGGCAGCTTTTATCAAATTAGATCTAAACGGGAAAGATCATTTATTCAGGGTCTTTTTTTGCTTAGTGATTTTTAGAAAGCAATCTGGAAAGGACAAGTAAATGCTGCAAGGGCTTATGGAAAGATCATATTATTTTTGGTGTGTAAAAGAGGTCTCTGCTTTTGTTAGAGGTACATATTTTCAAGATGTTCTTTTATTGCATTTTAAAATCAGTTGTGCTGACATGACAGATCATGCTGAAAAATTGTATCTTCCTTTTCTGATTTTTTTTTTCTTTTTTTCTTGGTGTTTGCATACAGCAGATCCCTGGTACATGTAAATGTAAGCAGACCAGACTATCTTGACCTCTCAAACAGAGTTAGGTAACTGTATTTTGTGGTTT
>VZSG01000208.1:189652-233375 GCA_013398315.1 Nothoprocta pentlandii | reverse complement strand
ATATCTTACGCATAATATATTAGTAATTTAATAAATTCAAATTGTTTTGTTACAATGCTCATTTGTTTTACTTCAACAGTAAAATACTAAATTCAGCTTCATGATTTTGAATAAAAGACTGGTATGATAATTCTTAAGGATTCTTTTTTTTTCCTTTTTTTCTGTATCTCACAGATTATATCAGCTTGGTATCTTATACTTCATTTTCTGAGTTCCAATTCTGAATGAAGAAAAGACAGTATCTATGACACCAGATCAATTTTAGAATCCAAGGAGATGAAAAATAGAAAATTCATCTCACTTTTCTGAATCAGATGAAGTCATAAATGGGGTATTTTAAGCCATCAGAAGGACATTTTCAGTTAGAGTTGTCAGTGCCTTGCATCTCCTGAAAAAGAAAAGAATTATGAAAGCCATGTAGAAATTTCTAAGTAGCAAGTATATTTGACCAGAACAGAGTACCTTCTGGTGACAGGTATGAGGATATCAGAAACCTGAGAGCCATTTTCTTTTTCATGACTACACTCCTTTCCCTAACTTTCCATTTTCTACCTTTTAACAATGGTTTCTATTTGCCCTGTTCCATCTTTTATATAGCTAATGTCTTTCCCCTTTTTATTCTCATCAAACCTTAACAGCTGAACTGGGGCTCTCATGTTAACACTATTTCCCTTCTATAATCAACTGAGAAGTGGATGGAAACGGGCATCCCCAGGTGCAATGAATCAGGCACTGGAGGTGTCTGTCTTTATCGTCTGCAGAGGGCTTCTGGTTTGCTAAGGAGGCACCTCACTTAAGATGAATTTGTGTATAGTGTTAGCACCTTATTCCATACAAGGCAGTCTTTATCTTGGTGGAAGGCTCGCCATACAAATATGACTAGATTTTATTGATTTGAAGGGACTGTCATTGCCATCATGATGATATGCAGGTGCAAAACCAGTCTGAAATAAGGGGAACAAGAAAGGATGGCCAAATGATCACAGCAGGAAGACAAGTACAAAGATGAGGAACTAATTCACTGCTGTTTTTTTCCCCATCACCAGAAAAAAAAAAAAAAAAAAAGGAAGCCATGGTATGAGATCAAACGAACTAAATAATATAAAAAAGACCCAAATGTAGTGATTGTCTGGAGATCAAAGGAAAAGGTTCTCCAGTCCCCTCGCCTTGTGCAATGACCTATGCTCAGGCAAGCTGAGTGTGGAGTGGGTGGAAATGCAACTGCTCTCATGGGGTACCACTGCACAGAGCTGTGTTCTGCCTCACAGTAATGAAAAACCCATCTCTGTTTTTCAGCCTGGAAATTTTACCTGCCTCCTCTAAGAATCTGTCCTAGATGGACCTTCATCTTATGGACTGACACATGGAGAGAGCTGAACCACTCCATCTGGTCCCCAAGATTAGATAGCCACAGGC
Organism: Nothoprocta pentlandii; assembly: GCA_013398315.1. Lineage (NCBI taxonomy): Eukaryota > Metazoa > Chordata > Aves > Tinamiformes > Tinamidae > Nothoprocta > Nothoprocta pentlandii. The sequence continues at coordinate 231,959 of VZSG01000208.1, read as the reverse complement.
AGCAAAAGCCCAGCATTCTGAGATCTCACAGATAGGATGAAAAAAATGTATATTGTGGGATCAGCATGTCATAAAAGACATTTCTCCCTGGAGTCTCACAGCAGAGATACATTAATTTTAAATATATATGTAAAAAAAGAGACCAGAATTGTAATATACATCACTTTATACACTCTGAAGTAAATTACCACTGGAAATATACAGTGACATTGTCTTAAAATTAGCTGAGTAGCTGAAATGATACACATGTGCATGTATTCTTCCAGGAAAGAAAGGCAATCTAAATATATTTTAAGAACATACAACAGATTTTTGAAGGCTTACTGGGATTTCAGAATCAAAATGTAACTGAAGAAAATTATTTAAAATAGCTCTGCAGTAACAAAACCAAATTTTCAACAAAAGCTACAATGCCCGTAGAAGAGGTATATGACCTGGCATTCAATGGAGCTATGAACATTTAAATTAGGTCCATGACAAAAAAAGTATGTAGAGAAAACTGGCTAGCCAGAACTGGCCCATGTCACCTAGTGGAGAGGCAGAGTGATGTCACTCTATATATCCACACTGAGCACTCAATGAGGAAATACTAGCGTGGGTCTCGAGGCAGTGTTCTCATAGTCATGTAGTGGGCCTTGGGAAAACAACTCTTGTATATCATTTTCTATGGAGCCAGCTTTCATACCTCTGCATCTATTATGGTGGAAGAATGCTAAAAGTCAGATTCAGAAAAATGAAGAACCTCAGTTCCAGCTGTCTGAAGGATCTCACTCAAGAAGCCTGGCAACATCTGGCAACAGGAGGCCACTTCAAGCTCTGTTGTCAACACAAGCTCTCGGATGTCGAAACTATAATTGATTGGCTTGGCTTCAGACATAAGTTCCTGTATTCCACTGGTGATGTGTGGGAAGCATCCTCCAAAGGTCACAACAAAGAGATGCATAATTTTTTGAAACGTGGCAGCACAGCTCCCAACTGTGTCCTATATTAGCTATTGGGAAATGTAGAAGAGTATAGAACTGTTTGAGCTCCAGATTTTCCACTCAACTATGAGATGTGTTTCTTTTGAAAACTATGTTTCTGCAAAGGCTCCAGAAACTGAGTACCAAACATGGTTTATTAGGCATATTTACCTGTCGTCTGTAGCATTAGGAAGCATCTTAAGAGGGATTTTACACAGAGAGTGTGAATACTCACCACCATGTGTGAAGTCATCTTTGCATGAAAGGAATTTCTCCACATTCCACAGCTCTTAGGACCTTTCTGGCCGCTAAACAGCTCTCTGGAGTTGGCACTGTAATAATTGCTGGAATTAAGCCTGGTATTACTGCAATTATCATCTGTACATTATTGGACATGTTTCCTTTAATAGATTTTGCTTCTGAAGTCATATGCTTTGGTCTGAGAATTTGTTTTGTGAGGTGATTGACTGACACCTAGTGTTTAAAGTCTACTCACAGGAATGGAAAAAAAAAAGTGTTTATTCAAAAACATTTTTTTAAAGGAGAAGAAAGAGGTTCCAGTTATCACAAAATAGCTCCCCATTGGCAGTGCTCCAGCGGAATGCTGAGCTGCCCTAGAAAGCAGATCCTGAAATGTCCTCAGATACTAAATGAAGCCCAGATGACCACTGTGTTTCACTATCTGAATCTTCTGTGGTGTATTGTATCTAGCCCAAACCTTCCTAAGCCCTAAACTTACTCAGCCTGGAAGAAAGCCTGGAAGATGGAGCCTGGAAGAAAGTTACCTGTCATCCATGGGGTGGCCCTGGCACGCATCTGTCCTGGTGAGCCCCAAAATGATCCTGTGAAGCCCAACAGCTCCTTATTTCCCATTGCTGAAGAAGTGGCTCCTTATCACATTTAATACAAGTCTGTGTGCTAGGAATTATGGCAGGAGCTGCACAGCATAAATTCCCCAAACAGGTCTCTAATTTCAACATGACCAGGACTAAGAACTGTTAAACAGGCATGCAAAAGCTATTCTTTGAGCATACACTGTCTTCAATATAAAGGAATCCAAAATATATGCTACATATGGGACAGGTATTCCGTTATTTTATTTTTATTGGTTTTCATGAAGAAATAAATTGAGAAATGTAAGTATGCAAATAATTTACAGTCTTTATATATCCCTGAATACCTCATACTTCACAGACTCTCCAGTCAAGTGGTTCAATGTTACAGTGCATCAAAATTGACTACATTCACAATATAGTGAATATATGTTATTGCAGATTCTGTTCAATCTCTTGAAAGTGAACACAGTTTTGCTTGTGTCCATATCTTTCTATTGCTGCCAGATGTTGAAACCTCAGCCCATGGTATATGCATGGCAGTTTCCTTTACTAAATCTCCAAAAGGAATCAAGGATAAAGCTTATGCATTCTGTATATCACAAATAAAATATATTATTATATAAAGAAAACCAGGTGATCCAAGAAAACTACTGAAATTCTGTAAGTAGATAAATCCCTTCTCCATATCATGACAGGAATTCCCTACATTAACATACATACAACACCTGAAATCTGTGACTTTATGAAGCATTTTCAAAGTTCCCTGTGGTAATCTGAGGGTATCTGGGGTTATATGTCAGTTTAGTACCATACTTTGTCATTCTTCTGAATACAGAAATTATAGATTTAGTTTCAACATTATCAGTAAGTCATAATTAATCACTGAATAATTGCATAACACCTACAAAGCTTCAGCACTTCCTCCAACTGCTCTAAGGACAAGAACATTGTTACAGTGGATCAGACTGAAGGCTGATCTAGACACATGGGCCACTAAGGCTCTGACAGTGCCACCAGTGGATGGCTAGGGAAGAAAATAAGAGGATGACAGCGTCCTGCGGTTTATGACTCAGCAACTACCTAAGACAGAAGAGTTGTCTTTGTATCACTAGATTCAAGCAAATCCTTGTGAAATAATGAAAGCGTAAAAACATTGCTGTATGGTCTGGTGTACCAACTCTTTCTCCCTTCCAATCCCACCTCTTTTTCCCTAGTTTGTTAATGTTTTTTTTTTCTATGAATTTTACATGGGATTTACTGCAACTAGATAAACTTGCCTGTATTTTTTCAGAAGGTGTTATAAGATTGTAGGGTTCCTGAACTAAAGACCAGCTGTAGTCAGAATCATATTCTTTAATCATTTGTGCAATAGTTGGAGTGTATCACTGATCATCTGCCAGGTACTAAGAGAAATATAAGCATGGCTATAGGCTTTATAACCAACTTGTATCAAAAGATGTGGCCTGGATATTTCTGAAGCAATTACTATGAGTGGTAATATGACTGTATTCTGTTAAGATGCAGTGATACATCATGCAGTGCAGCCCAATGCTGCACCAGTTTTCCGCACAAGATTTTTAATATTATTAATGTCTTCTTTATGTGTAAGGTTACATGTTTTGTAGGAGGCATCTAGTTCCTCTTGATACAAATAATTCAAGGTACATCAGTCATCTAGCATGGACTAAATCAAATGCCAATAGACATTACATACAAACAAAACAGGGAAATAGAAGTAGTCTTCTAAGAACACAGTGTTACACTCCTGATGAATATTGTCAATATTGTATTTCTTTCATCATCTTCCTAATTCATGCACACCTCACAACTGCACACTCCTTATCTATTGGATGTATTTAACTAACTTTGGTGAAATTGAAAATGCGGTAGGATGAAGCCTTAATGCTTGACAGTGAAAAGAATAAATAGGTGGATTTAGACTTTGACCAAAATATTGTGGCTCGAGATTCTCAGCCTTTTATCTCTAACAATCATCAGAGCTGTTTTTGATTAAACTTACTGTTGTTGGCACAATAATATTGGTTTAAAATATGATAACTTGTGAACTTTGATACAATTTTGCTGGAAAAAATCCCAAAGTTAAGGCAACACCTACCAAACTATAATAAATTAGGTGAAGAAAAGCATATTTTGCCAGTATAGACATCTAATCTGAGTCTGATCATTTAGTGTGTAAAGTGAGGGAAAATTTATCCTGTTTTAGACACCTATTTTGGAATGGAACAAAGTGTTCTCTGAAAGTGATTACTTTTTTTTTCTTTTTTTTTTTTTCCCCTATAGTGTCCCAGGACCTGGAGACAAACATTTGATTTAATAACTAATTCTGAGGAAGCTAAATTTGGTGAGATAGATCTATCCCTAACACAGACCATGACTGCAAGATAGAGTTCAGTGGACTATTGTATTTCTGTCACTGCAGTTAAAGCAGCATAGCTGCAGAAATACTTGGAACAAAGCCAGATTGAAAGCGTCAAGAGTAGTTTTCATTAAAAGCAGGTTGTGTGTACAGTAGGTGGCAGCAATGGACAATCTGACCAGGCTTCTTGTACTGTCAATCACACTCTTCTGCCCTCAATCAGACAGTTACTTTACTGGTTCCCTTCTTTTCTTGCAATTACCTTCCTCCCATACCAAAAGGAAGGAACCACAGTGCCCTCAGAAAAAAAAAAAAATGGTAAGATAAGGCCACTATCAGTCACTTATGTGGAGGAGGAAAATAAATTATAGGGTAATGGTCCCTGCTCTACAGCTCCATATGCTATACATACCTGGCTGAAGTGAGGACTGAGACTTGAAAGTATAAAAATAGCTAGTCACAATATTCTACAAGGCTTTATAGCCCAATCAGAAATATACTGACTCCAATACCAGCTGAAACAAATGAGACTTCTATGTATGCATAAGTGGAGGAGAATAGGAATCACTGTGCATGCTGCACTCTCAAGAGTCTCGTCAAGTTGTGCCACTTGAGAAGATGAAGCTTTCTGAAAGTAAGCACTACACTCACAGGAAAGATCCAGCTGAGCTGGCTGAGATTTTATATGTCCTCACTACTATACAGAGGACTGCACAATTTTGCTTTCAGATTATAATCTTTCATCAGGTATATATTGCACATTAATCCATGATTGGAATATAGGTTTAGAATAGTTAAAATAATATTCTTATTTTAAGAAAATTATATACTATTTTTCTAAAGAAAATGTTGAAGTGTTTTTCAAAAAGGTCTAGACAGTGATTTTTTTTATTACAAAGTTTTCACTTTAGAACTAACTTTTTGTACAACTGATATTACATTTTTCTCTTTTTTTATGGTATGCCTTTGGAGGTTGCCATGTGTGTTGGGGTGAACTGTGTATATGGATCTAAACTGAAGCCTCTTGTAGGCAAAGCAATTTTGATTTAAAAGAATTATTCTATTTTCAGGTTAAATGGTAAAAAGACTTTAATCTATATGCTATTACGTCTTATTTTAAATTCTGGCACTGGTTGCGAGCTTCAAGTGCCTCAAGCCAGAACTACATAAAATGTATATATAAAAATATATTTTAAGGAACAATATAATATTCACCAAAGCCTGACTTCAGTATTTAAAGTCTGGATTCCAGATGTGTTTGGCCAATGCGTGGTACTTATCCACTCCACTTAGCTCACATGTGTTTCAATTCTTTCAGTTTATCAGTTCTATATCCTTACCTGCAAAGGAATCTTTAAGTTCATGACACTTATTTCCCAAATCCCTCCTGTAATGGTTTTTGGTTAAAGAAGCAATTCTTCCTGTCCTGCTGAAAACTGGCAAGTACCATGGCTAGGGGGTAAACTACCTTGTCTGCCCACAGAGACAATGTCTGCGTGTACAGGTGAGAAATGAACACGCTGATAACTGTGTTTTGCTCAAAACGGAAACGGAAACCTGGTTTAATAAATACTATCTACCATTTATAACCTTGCTGAGCTGTGTAGGCATCAAGGTGATTGATACAAGGGGAAGAACACTGGTGTTCGTAAGCAAGGCCATCCTCACCTTCTATAAAACATAAAATTGACAGGAAATAAAGCACTACCTAGTAAAACTACTTTTTTTTTTTACCTTAGGTCATGAACTTGGCCATATGGCAAATGAAGTCCATGACAGTCCTTCCATTGTCCAGTCTGGGATCTAAGATCTTATCATCCATTTTTGGTACGAAAGAAGAAACAGTGCAGTCTTCTTCACTGAGATGAAGGACATATTTTGACAAGTCACCGTATTCAGGTGGATCAAAACTATGCTCAGATGCATATCATATTTATTGCCTGTTTTTTAAAAAAACTATTGGGATACAGCAGAAAATAGTCTCTATTTTCTTCACCCTATCTCCTTTTGCTAGCTGCCCAGGAATACATCCATCACATTAAAAAACTCTGTGTCATTACACAAGACTTTTCTTTCTGGTTGTTTTCTGCTTGCACTTTGCAGTATCTCAGAAGATGATTTCTGCAGAGCTCTTGAAATCCTTTAGAGCTTCTTGTACTGTTTCTATGAACATGAATTGCTTCCATTATTTCTCCTGAATATTTCAGTCAGATATTGAGCAGTTATTATGACATTTGTAAGAAGAGCGAGTTTTCAAAGGCGCAGCTCTAGTGGACATTATTCAGAAACAACTGCAGCATTTTGAAACAATATTATGAATTCTAATTCTTGACTCAAGTGTGGCTGAATATCCTCCTGTATGTTTTGAGTTGCTGCACTATTACCGGACTGAAGATCTGTAGTAGATAAAGTCAATCTGTAAGGTGCTGCCATTTCTTCTGTGTTCCAAAGCATATTCTAAGAGTTACAAAAGGTCAGAGTTCAAAAGTTTTTCTGCAATATCAAATTGTTGAGCTCAGGCAAACTCCAGTCTTGCTTAGAATATTAAAAAGACACAACTCTTGCTATGAAGAAAATAAATCATATTGGTGTTACAGGTCTTCTGATCCTAATCTCATCAAGTGTCTTTGCTGCCGAATGTCCCTGTTTCAGTTCTCCTCTGTAATTTCCAGGCCAGTCTCTGAGTGCATTTCCGCTTGCATTGAAATATGTTTCTGTTGGATAAAAATTACATTATGCAAAAAAAAAACCAAAACACCTGGAATTCAATGACACTACAAATTCTGAATTTTGTTACAAGCATGCCACTTATTTTGCATATCTAGGATTATCCTGGATTACTTCCTCGGTTTTGTTAAATACAATACAGAGACTGGTTAGAATCTCTGTCTACAAATTGCTCATAAGCTTATTTGCCTAGTTGTTTTGAGCTGCAATTTTGATCACTAGTTAAGCTCTGAGATGATAAGACTATATACCTGGGCCTTATGTGAAAATCATACTCTAGCTACAAACTGCTGAAGTTTCAGGGAGTATACTCATCTGTTGAATAAAACAAGTAATATCAGCACCATGCTCCACAGTAATCTTAACTCTTAAAGTATGTCCAAAGTCAATGTCTCTCTTATTTCAGGTTTCTGAGTATCTGAGATATGATATGCTCCATATGTGTTATTCAATTTATTTTTCCTAGATTGACATCAACAGTCATCTCAGCCACTTCTTGTAATCATCTAGGCAGTAATTGCACAGCTATGCTGAGATCTTTCTATCAAAGATGTGTTTAGTGTTTGCAACAGTTTGGGGACAGAGCTATCTCTCTTATCTATTACTGATATCAAATATCTTTATTGCTGTGATTTTTGATTGCTGTGGTTTTTGATTTATATAATGAACTAGCAAGACCCCTAAATAATGGAGCATACAGTTCTAGGGTGGGAGAAGATAGAGAATATATGATTGACAGTCATGAGTTTGTCCTTGCATTCTGACAGTCCAAATGTGATATCCCCAATAGGTATTATTCATTAATTTATACACCATTACTGATGACAATGGTGACAGGATTTAGCATGGAGAAGGTGAAAAATATAGCACCTTTTCATAAAATTTGGTCAAATACTTCTGGGCTGAGGTGTCCCAAAAGTGACACTGATTCTTGGGAACAAGAAGCTTGACTTCAATCCAGTCTGAAGATCTGTTGGGCTTTTATTTTCTGAAAAAATGACTAAAGATAAAGAGGACCATAGATCTTTCTTGGTAAACTGCCCTAAGGTTGTGGAATGCATGTCAAGTGCAAGTTCAAAACACAATCTATTTATCTTGCCTTTTGCAATATGTATGGCATAAACACACTATTTTTTTCCATAAATTTATCTTTGAGACTGTAGAGTAAAAAAAAAAAAAAAAAAAAAAAAAAAAAAAAAAAAAAAAAAAAAAAAAAAAAAAAAAAAAAAAAAAAAAAAAAACCCTACTCTTTCCTTGTCTCACAATTACAATTGTGAATTATAAATTGAGATGGTCCATGGTTTCTGCCAGAGTTTGTGATTACATTTGCATATTCACATGAAAAACAAAACAGAACATAAAATACACTATTTTTTCCTCTGGAAGAGAAGGCATCATAACTGCTAGCACTGGCAGATGTTAGTTATATTGCTGAATGCATGACTAGAAGATGTTTAGATATTGTAAACAGAATTGAGTAGTACAGAATAGAATTCATGAAAATCCTAAAAGAAATTCTTAAATAAATGTTTTGAATAGAAAGGATGGAGAAAATCCTCATAAAGGTTTGTTATTTCAGTAATGCCTCAAAAAAAATTGTTTGGATATATGTGCACCTTTTCATCGTGTTCTACAAGTGAACCTGGTAAGAAACAATCTTTCTATACCTCCTGGAGCACAGTTCATTGCACAGCTTCACTACAGCACTAGAGCAAGGGATTTAGATAACTGGTGATTTTTATTTCTTTTAATACATATGATCATAGACAATGGAAAGAAGCACTGAAAGCACAAGCCTGTAATTTACATTTATAAGCATTGTGTAGTTTACATCTACACAGATGATGGAAGTAAGTTACAATGGGGTAAGTTACCATCTGTACTTACAGCACATCAGCTCTTCCAAAACACTCCTCTGCATGATTTTTACCACAGCAAATGTCCTGTTATATTTTGTGCACAGCAGAGCTTCCTCTTACTTGCCATAAAAATGTGCACATGAACTTTTATTGCAAAATAGTTAAGGCCTCACACATCTCTGTGGAGACTTCCCCTTTTGTAGCTTGTGCACATGCCTCTACCTGTAGTACCCCAGTACCTCACTCCTCTGCAGGGGATCATGGTCACTGCCCCTTGAAATGTGGCCCAGCTGAGTGTGAATATGCTGAAACACTTTCTCTTTGAGGCGTTCTTGAAATATTACTCTCCTGTGGATTTTCTTCCTCCTTTCTACTGAGATCATTGTCCTGTAATCTCCACAATTCTGTTCTCTTTTGGCTTCAGTACAAACATTTTGCCTGCCATTTTTCCTTTTTTTTTTTTCTTAAATCTTCCTTACTACTCCAATCTAATCTTGTTTCTAACCTCTAAAAATATCTGTACTTTAATACTGTAAGAGAAAATTAACCAAACAAAACAAATATACTCTACCTGGTGATGAGTCTCTTCTTCATCTAACCAGGTTTTGACATGATCTGAAGCCTGTGGAATAGGCAGAGTTAGAGCTTCAAGACATCCATACCTGTAAGAGAATGATACCAAAACAAGACTGTCTGCAGGAACGGATCATTCGATAATACTTGACTACAGTACATAACCAGCGGCATTTCAACTAAATCAAAAAACTATATAAAAAGAAGAAACACCAGTGCAGACTCAGCATGCTCTATGACCTGAGTGAAAAACAGCGTCTAAACAAATCCAAAGAAAATGTTGTAAATTTACTTTTATATATCATAAAATGCTTAAGGTTAGAAAGGACCTTTAGAGATCATCTAGTTCAACCTCTCCTCACATGCAGGATCACCTAGAGGATGTGGCACAAAGCAGCGTCCAAGCGCGTTTTAAAGATCTCCAAAGACGGAGATCTCTGGGCAGCCTGTTCCAGGGCTCTGTCACCCTCACTGTTAAGATTTTTTTCCTTACAGTCCTGTGGAACTTTTGGTGCCTCAGCTTGTGGTCGTTTCCTCTAGTCCTATCGCTGGCCACCACTGAAAAGAAGCCGCCCGCTCCTCCTCACTGCCTCCCTTGAGGTATTTATACACACTGATCAGGTCCCCCCTCAGCCTTCTCTTCTCCAGGATGAACAGACCCAGCTCTCTCAGCCTTTGCTCATATGGCAGATGTTCCAGGCCCCTGATCATCCTGGTAGCCCTGCGCTGGACTCTCTCCAGCAGCTCCACATCCCTCTTGTACTGGGGAGCCCAGAACTGGACACAGTACTCCAGATGTGGCCTCACCAGGGCTGTGTAGAGGGGGACAATCACTTCCCTCAACCTGCTGGAGACGCTCTTCTTAATGAACCCCAGGATCCCATTGGCCTTCTTGGCCACCAGGGCACACTGCTGCCTCATCGTCTTCTCTGCAGAGCTGCTCTCCAGAAGCTTTTCATAATTAAAAATATAATCCATAAAGTATGATGACCAAAGAAAGAAAAACATGTCTGAGGCCAGGGGCAGATATAGTATCAGAAATATCTTTTAATTAGTTTGCTGAAATCTAGTAGAATTCAAGTTGAAAGCGAATGAGTGCTGCTTGCTCACTTGCTTTATGGCCTATAAAAACATCTTGTACCATCACAAAGGATTATATGTTGACTTTGAATACGATGGGTTTCCTATAGAAAAACCTATAGCAGCTGAATTGCTTTCCTGAGACCAGAGGCACTTATTACTATTTGATGGGAACATTGCTTTATGGTTGGATACAGATGGCTTTCAGTGACATGGTTGTGATTTTTTCCCTAGGGGATACTTTTTATTCTATATTTTTTATATTAACTCTTTCATATCTTTAATTCCTTAGGTCTTTTTTTACTGAAGGAAGATAAATTACATAGCAACTGCTTTTGTGCTAACCAGGAATAATATTTAGTAGTTAGTTAATTAATTCATTAACTTTTGGGAGTAAAAGTTTTGAATTTATATGCTGTACCTTTGAAATATTAAGGCATCCTGAGTTACCATCCTATCCTGAACATAATGATGTTCAGTAGAAAAAAAAAACAGTAGCTAGCATTAAATGGTAACAAGTGTAGTGCCACTGATGATAGAGCAGAACAAATCACTTTTCCCATTTTGTCTTTTTTTTAATTATTTTGTGTAAGCTGTGAAACTTGGAAGAAAAGAATATTGTAGATACTCATCAATTATGAAAAGAAATAGGGTAATATGGCCAAAAGAATTCATCTTTAGTGTGACTGACAGTGGTGTCACTGAACAGAACCTACAACGCATGGGGCAAAGTTACACTTTGTACAAAAAGTCGCACTGGGGTTCAAAATGCCATTTCTGGTGGGAGAGAGAGAGCAGGGAGCTTGGTGTGAGTCTGGATATCGTGGAACTGGGAGGGAAACTGTGAGGTGACAGTGACTGTTCTAGGCAGTAATTTTGTCTTGACTCTGCATCACACCTATGTTGGAGCAATAGCCATTAACACACACTTAGGTGCTTGCAAACAAATCTATGTTTGACTTATTAATCCATTGCATGGTTTGCTTTTATTCACAGAGGCAATTATTTACTCCCCATCTCTCTTCCAGTAGAAATTTATACCACCTTCTAGAAATGTCTATTACCTTTGACATGCATATGTCAACAAGCATCCGAGGAAAACCAGAAGGCAAATCAAGGTGAGGGTAAGCAACATGATGTCCACTGTCTTTTCTTAAAAAGAAGAGGTAAGGACAATGTTAATAATATGAGAAAGGGTTGTGGGGAAGGGTAGTTCATAAATGGATGAGGTTATATTTACATCTCATAAATACTGTATCATTCCTGAACTACTTAGAATTTAAAGAAGCAGTTCCATAGCCTTTTTTGGAGAAATAGGGATTTCTGACTTTAGTACTGTCCATTTCTTCTCAGATCCAGTTGATTTCTACTCTCTCAAGCTGGGCATTGCCTGTACTTTATCGGACACTTCCATCCACCTTGATTCCTATAGATACGTGACTCCTCCATCTGCCTGCTGTTGATACTCTTTCTCCTGCCCCAGCTGCTTCTGGATTCCTGCTGTTACCACCTCCCATCTCCAACACCATGTACCCCCTGCAACTGCCTCCTCGGGACTTCACAGCTGGAACTGGTTTAAGGCAAAATGAAAATAAAAGGTTTCTGTCAAACACAATATTCTCTTTGACCAAAGATGTGACATTTGGTTTTCATTATATTTACCTTTTTTTAGCCCTGTTAGGCAAAGTCCTAAAAATGTGTGAACAAAGCATTCTAAAAATACGTATTTTTACTGTTCAACAAATACCACTCCGTGCTTTCCATTCTTTCCCCCACATCAAAAATAACAAAGTCATTGGTTGACTCAAAACCTAACTTTTTGTCAAATTTTATTTTTTGTTTAATATCCATATTCAGAATGAAAAGTAAGATTTGGATTTCTTTGAGCTAAGCACTTTGAAGAAAAACAGGCAGGACCAACTCTTAAAATGTTAACAATCTTAGGCTAGTTGAACTATGGTTTTAGGATCAATCTAGATCAAATTCAAAGAAAAAAAAAAAGAGCTGAAGAAGAATTTCTAGTTTTAACTAGCAGTTGAAACCAATGGTATTATGAATTACCAAAAAAAAAAAAAATCACAAACTTCTGGGCAAAACTATAGCTAAGAATAACCTTAATGTTTTACTACAATCCAAAACTATTCTTTATTTGCCTAGAGATGAGATTTTTTTGTCTTGTTCTCTTTTGAGATGAGTGTTCAGAAAATAAGTCCTGAATGCTCTCTGGGCAGTGTTTGAGGTGACTGTTCTGCATCATTGTGCTAGCCCTGTGTCACGTATACACCCCAGAAAAGAGGAAACAGTGGTCCTTCAGTCAGCAAAACCATGTAGGCATTTGATTCTCTCAATTCTTACCTCATGAATTTTGGAAAATAGATGGAAAAGAACGACCTGTATTCCTTTGAACAGAACATTTTATGATCTTTTTTTTTTTTCTTTTGGATGCAATTGTTTTAATTTAGTCACCAAAAAAAAAAAGTTTGGAAACCAAAATATGTGACTTGGCTTGCCAAAATGCAGAGCACCTCTGAATTTCTACTAACTTCAAAGTGTTCTATGAATGCTCAGGATAAATTAGATAAATTATTTCAAATTTCTCTATATAAAGCTTTTTTCTCTAATAAAGATTTTGAAACATTTTTAATAGAGAGTTTCCATGCTGAAAAACTCAGTTTATTTTAATTTGAATGTTTTCAAGAGTATATATTAATTCCAAGAGAAAATGAATCTATTTCCCACAGGAAAATCAACATTTTTTTTTTCAAATCAAAGGAACATTTCAGAATAAATATTTTAGTTTTGTTTGAATTATGTTATTTCATTTTGATGTTTCAACTTTCTTACATTGAAGGTGAAATGCCTCTTAAAAATGCATTTTTAAAGAAATGCAACATCTTTTCCAGATGAAACACTGTAATATCCCACAGACGCAAACAAACAGCAGGTCATTTCATGCTGTTTTATAACTTCCAGAAGAAAAAAAAAATGGCACATTTCAAAATAAAAATGCTAAATGGATATTTTCCATTTCAGGTTACTCCAGGAAATCCACTGTATCTATGAAAACAGGTATGTGGTTTGCATTAGTTAACATGAATGATACTACTCATAATAACTTCTTCAAATCTAGGCAATATTAAAATGTGCTTTGTAATGTTCAATCATACATGTTACCAATTCAAAGCAGCCCAAATCAAAATGCCCCAAAAGCCCAAGTGGGCATGGAACTTTCTCTGAGCATCAAAGGATAGGTTTAAGGAGGATTGCCTCAGCCCATGAGCCCTCAGTGTAATATACTTCATAGATTCATATTACAAAAGTCACTGATCCTCTCTGAGTACGGTAAGGAAGAAAGGAAATTGCCTATATTACATGAATTTGGGTATATGTGCAGTATGCTCCAGAGGTAAATCAACGCGCTACATTGAACATATGGAGCTATTATGGTTTATACGCAATGGCAGTCCAGTCTGTTATAAGCTTTGGTGGAGTGAAGGAAACAAGCTGTGATTGTTAAGCCTCAACAGCAGCTGTAGAGGAAGTTGGGAAAGCAGCGGTGTCGAAAACAGTTGAAGGGCAGCTGCAGCTGCCAAGAGCAGGGCTGGTCGCCTGAGTCAGGATGGGTGGCTGATCAGCTCCATTTACTTCTTTTTTTTGTGACATGTTGGCAAGCAGTGAGTAAACCTACATTTTCCTGCTTTAAAAAGCACCAGTTTTCCCTCTTTTTCTTGCCTACACAGTGGTCAGAGGCATCCAACCTACCACTAGGCACTGGGCAGACCTCTCCGCTGTCCATACCACCCTACTAGGCTTCCTTTATCTTCAGGGGGAAGAAAAAAGTACCTCCAGAGTTAAATTTAAAGCTTTGATGGCCTGAAATGTGCTCTTTCTTTCACCACAGGGATGGAGCAACTAGGCTCCTTTCTCCCAAACCTAATGCTTCCAGTTAGGTTGAATGAATCTGGACCAACAGAGGTGGAAACTGCCAACAGAATAGTGAGATGTGGTCAGTCATCTGAGAGGGTGGATGACTTCTATAAACCTGATGACTGAATTTAAGCTCTATTAATAGCAATGTTTTGTCTCATATTTCCATTCTCCTAAATCTAAATGTACTTGAAGCTGCACAGATCAGAAAGATATATGCCAAAATACACAGTCCGTTGCATTAAATGGATATTAACCTGATTTAGTTGTATTAACAAGATTATTGGAAAATTTTATGTGTTGACTAACAGAAACAGTCTATGCACCATATTTTCTACATAAATATGTGATGTTATTCATTCCATTAGTTTACTTCCCCTTCACCCAAACTGACATCACAAGGTTTCGTGTGGAGGTGGTTTTCTTATCATGGAAAACACAGGAGCTGTCCTTGTTAGCTTCTGAATGTTAAAAAATAGTTTTAGGATGTGAAAAAAAAAAAAAAAGTATTACAGTGCTTCTGTTCAGTCAGTACTAAAATAGTTTGTGGGAGCCAAATGCACACAAATAAAAATGACAGCTAAAGTGCTTCCTGCCTCTGTGAGATAAGAAATTTTCTTTGTGATACAGTACCAAGCCTAAATATATTAAACTTAGTCCTTAAAGACTATGTGATGCATATGATGTTATCTGTATTTTTGAGGGTTAGTAACTCCAGTTCAAAGCAGCTGTAAATTGACTGTTGGACTGTCCATTGTAGAGCAGACAGAAGGGATTTGTGTCTCATATGTGTTTTTAAGCTGCTGACAGATTTTGTTTTCTAAAGACTATCAGGAGTCACATTTATCTCAGGGCCACAGCTCTGTGCAAAACTGCCCATGTGCAAAACTGCCATAGGATAAATGAAATTTAGCTCATTACACCAAGGTCAGCCTTTTTCTACAGAACCTAGAGCTGTTAGGGTCTGGTACACGGCATGGACAGAGGTACTGCCATAGTAAAATACACAGCAAGGAGAAGAAAAGGCTTACAAATAAATATGCTAAATCAAATCAAAATATATAATTCTAAAGGTTACAAATAGTAAATGCATGATAACTTACCATCATCAATAAACACTGGTTCACTCCATTCACTCCAAATCTTGTTTGTTATGCATTTTTCTTTCTTTGCCCTCACTTGTGCTGCACATTTGTATGGAGGCTTATGGAATGGATACTCATATTTCTCTTCAGAGACATTTACAGGCTAGCAAGATATATTTAGGTGATTTCACATTGCAATTCAGACAGATATAAATATAGTGATTTCATTTACTATTGTTTGTATCTCAAATCCAGAAAAAATATTTTCCGAATGACCAGGCACAATCTGTTTTTTAGCCGGGATGTTCTAAAAGTCTGGTTTGAAAATGAAGAATAGACCGGAATTGAGAAGATGGAAGAAGACATTATCTATAACAGAACATCAAGAACCTGAAAGCACTGATTCCCCTTTCACTTTGTATCATATTGAATGGATGGTGAACACGGTAATTATGAAATCAAGTTTCCAAGGTTTTGGTTTAGGAGGTGCGTTATACCTGTCCTTCCGTCAGAATAAAAGAGGGGTTTTTTTAGCTACTAATGGTGAGCTACTTATGGTCTACTATTTAATGGCTTTCTTGCAATATCTTAAATTGTGCTTCTAAATTAAAGCATATCACTTTAAAAAATAAAGACCAGATCAGGACTGTCATAGTTCATATCAGAGATCCTTAAATCTTTAGCAACTTTGGAAAACTGAAGTGATTGTTGTAAGTAAAAAATGCTAAGATTTTAAGAAGGAATAAAGAAAAGGAGCATTATTGGTTCCTTTTAGCAAATCATTAGCAAGAATTTTAAGAAGTTGTGTGGGAGTAGATTTATACATCTAAGATACAGAGGTGTCCAAAATTTTTGCATCTTACATCTGTGCATCTTTAACAAAAGGGAAGAATGATGAGATCCTACTGTACAGACACCTTTAAGAAGTGATCACCTCCTGTTCCCCTAGCGCTTACATACAGTCTACGTGTGGATTTGACCACAGTGTGGTTTGAGTCCCCTTACTGTGCTATTTGTCTCTCTTCCTTGAAACCCTTTGAGACCTTTCTTCCAGATTTGGTGTCAGAAACAGATTCAAAAGTTCATATACTAAGTTTTTCCAAAGCTAGTAAAAATGTGGGATATGAGGACTTTGAAAAGCAAACTACAAGTAACTATGAGGGTTAAATGCTAACTAAACTCTGTGCTGGAAAATCTCTCCCTAAGGAATAAACAATCAGCTCAAGTCATCATAAGAAATTACCAAGGCACAGACTGAAAAAATTACATAGGCCATCTTCTGTCAAGGAGGATGTGAATCTACTTTCAGTGATATCTCCCTAAACCATTTTTGCAAGATGTTTGTGTGATCTGCTCTAATTCTTTATACATAGCCATCTCAAGATTCCTAAGGAGCCAGTTCCTATGTTAGACTTTCCCTGGAATTAGAACACTTTTCACAATGCGTAGGCTACATTTTTCTTGCTTCAAACTCTATCACTCACTTTTTATCTTACTCACAAATTGACATGGATAAATATGATCCCCATGGTCCTCTTAATATTCCTTTATACATCAGAAGTTTGTTAGTACAAGTTATTTATAATTTTCTGTATACTATTTTCTTCAGTGTTCCTTTATTAGACCATATTTTCAAAATTTCTAGTCATTCTGAGAACTCTCTCTGATATTCTCTCAACATTTTTGCAATATGTGTGTATTTCCTAAAGGGCGGTGCACAAAGAGGAATTTGGAACTTCAGATGGAGCTCAGTACCAAGAAAAGTAAATTAGTCATAACCCACATCTTAAATGTGCATGCACTTGAGTAACATTTGACCTTATTTTTTGAATATCATATGACCTTTCTGTAATAACATGGAATTACTGACTCAGTCTGTAGCTCAATATAATCCACAGATCTTTTTTGTTTTGTTTTGTTTCATTTTTCTGCATTGTTGCCTACATATTAATTCCTTATTTTTTGTTTACACGTTTGGCCTGTACTTTCCGATCGAAAGATTTTGCCTCATACTGAATTTTGACTTGTTGATTTCAGATTTATCAAACAGTCTGATCTTTCATTTTGTTTCCCACTCTACTTGCCCACTCTTCCTAGCTTCCCATGATCTTTACTCTCTTTCTTTTATATCTGTTCAGTTTGTATCACAGTATTATTTACATAGGTAAATATTCAACATCTCTTCTGACCCTCAGAATAAATAAATACTGTTCTTGAATATTTTTATCATTCTCTTTTTCACTTGTTCTTAAACAAGTACCTACAAGCCTGCATATGGATACAGTCCGGGAAGAAGGGAAGGCAACAGGAAACTGGAAACACAGGCTGTGATGGCTGCATGGACACTGTAGGCTGAAGTGTCCACTTTGTTCATGGCTACTGGTGATTAGAAATTTTGGGAAACAGACTGAGACAACCTCTGAGATGTCTCAGGAAGGGGCTTTGAAGTAGACTTGGTTAAGGGGTTTATAACTAATGGAAGAGATGACCTAGAAGAAAACTATCTTCCTTCTGGGAAAGCTCAAAGTTCTGGGAAGATTCACACATTCACAGAGAGACCCAAACTCCTTTTTCACACACGGAAATGCAGGGGAAGTGTGAGGCAATGCTTCTCTGGAAGCTGTCTGTCAGTATCAGTGTTACACTCTGTCCAAATTAATAAACCCTTCTGCAGTTTATCAAGATAAAACTACGTGACCAGTAATGTGTCTATCTCATTGCATTTCTGGTTCCTAATGTGTCTAGGAAAGAGTGGTACATATCAATTTAATCATTCGTTTTCACACACTTTCATTGCCTCTTAGACTTCTGCAGTCAGCTTAGACAAGCCTCTTATTGTTAGAGGTTTATGCACTGTTAGCTAAGATTTAATTTCTCAAAAGAAAAAAAAAAGGAGAAAATAAATAGTTAAAAGAAACCTTGAATGACAGCATCACCTATCCAGAAATTTCATATTCATAGGAACTTCTGAATTTTATAGCTATCATATTCTGAACTAAGTGCCTCTGTTTCTATTCTGAATGTTGGGAAGTCCAAATATACCCGCCTAATGCAAAATGAAAAATTTTCAACTGTTACTGCCAGTAAAGGCAGTTCCTTTTAATTAAAAGGAAATTAATTGACTGTCACTTTGCTGTATAACACAAATTAGAATACTCTTCTGTTTTTTTTCTGTTAAAACTAACTTCTTTTTTATTTAGGACTTCTTTTAAAGTATGAAATTTTTTGAAATATATACAAGATATGCAAACAGCAAGATGGGGTTTTTTCAGTGAAAATATTTAGAAAAAACAACACTGACATGTAAATTACGAGCATAATCCTGTAAGGATACATACATATATTTCAAATGAATTATTTACTGAATATCACATGAATTAAATAGAGAGGAAAACTTCACAAGGCTGAAGCCTAATTAAAAATTTCAGGAAAAAATTATAATTGCAACTCAATTTATCAAATATGTTTTAGTTTTGAGCACTACAATGAGAGACATTATTCTACTCTGATGGGGTTTTTTATTGTAGTGTATTTTTTAAATTAATTTCTTGTAAAATGCATCTTTATGAAGCAGGACTTCATATCAAGGGATCAGCTAAGCACATGTTTAAGTTTCTCTCTAGAAGGTGGAATACTTTAAAATATCTATGAGCATCTTTCTAGCAAAGATACTTTTAATATGTTATCTGAAGATTCAAGGGCAACATCAGGAAGGCAGTGATACTATCAAGGCAGAAACAGAATTCAAAATTCTGAGGGTATGATAGAATCTTATTTACACTCTGCTTTAAAAAATGCATTTTGTAAAAGCATTCTCTCCATCTGTACTGGCCTTTGTTTTGAAGCAGCCCATGCCTTTGATACAAAATTTTCGACTGACTCACTAAGATGTTCTTAGTGAAAACACATAAAGGATGAAGTCATGTATTTAGAGTAACACTTCATAATATCAGATAAATAATACAGCTGTGAAAATGATCAAAAATGTTTAACATCCTTCAAGTGCAGGGAATAGAGATAGTGATGGACAGTAAAACTACGAACTTTTTTTTTCTTAGAAAACAAACTGTAAATTAAACTGTATTACAAGAGCTAAGTTGTGATCTGACCAATCCATATCATCTACTTGCAAATTGGTGATAATATTTTAAAAATGCAAATGCAACTGTGTTGCTTTTCCTTCTATTAAAGACTATCAGACTTCACAGTCATATCCTTGAATAGAAATTAACTAGTAGCAGTTAACTCTTTTCAGTAATATGTGTTTTAGGCTGAAAATAGCCTTTCTGAATAAAAACTTCCCAACATTTCTTATCTTTCTAAGTTTTCACAATTTTTTGCCTTAGAATTTTTGTCTTAAAAGTAATATTGCTACTTTGACTATTTTATAGATATATATTTTTCAATAAACAAACATCAATAGCCTATGTGAAATTAAAGTGCAATTCAAATTCAACAAGAAAAAGTAAAACAGTCTACTTGAATGCCAAAATGAATCCATAAACTTCATAAAATGACTCTGTATCTTTCTTTTTTTTTTTACCGAAAAGGGAAAAAAAAAATGAACTGCTCATGAAAGACATCTCGATTTCTTAGAATTTTGATTCAAGTTAATTCTGTTAAGTTCAAGGGGTGCCTAGTTGTTATGGAAGTTATGCTATGCAAATTACTTGTATTACTGCAGCATTGCTTACCTTGCGATCTGTAATTTTCACTTGATACATAAAGCACCTGTTTCTTGCAGAACCAATAGTAGGTGGTGGGTTCCAGTGAATTTTAATACTTCTGTTTTCAAGGAAAACTGAGACATTGACCGGGGGATTCAGTTTCTCTGAAAACGAGCACAAGAGGGATCTTCTGTACCTTATGCTGTTGCACTGGTTTACGCTCATGTAACCCTTAAAATACACAGCTGACTCTTCTGGAATTTATCATACCACAAAAAGGAGATTTATCATACCTCAAAAAGGCACACTCAGATGTTCTCTTTAAAATTGTTGCTCACAAAGTAGCTCGGGAGTGGCTCCTGTCTCAACTGACGGGTTTTTTTTCTCTCATGGGCATTTCCAAGGAAGGTGGTGAGGGTGGGCAGGATGAATGGGCCCTCTGAGCAGAACTATTTCCATGGTGTCTTACTGGGTGCCTTCAGGATACTAGTCATACTAGCTAGTCATGTAGGGGTGTGGGGGTGGAGGGAGCTGAACTCTGAAACCTCCTCATAACCTCTGGATTGGGACAGCCTGCTCTATTTTGAAGCTGGCTACGTATACATTTAAGTAAAATTATGATCCATGCAGGCCGGAGAGCTAGTTTGCTATGCTATTGACAACACATATAGAATATTGCTCATGCTGGTGTTAAGATAGTGGCAGTTTTGCAGTCCAACATACACACACACACATTCCCAGCAGCCTCAACCTCTGCTTGATCCAGGGCAGTTACAGTTCTCCCAATCTTTTGCTGCAGTGCTGAGAAGATGATGTTAATAACCCTGGGTAGTAGCCCCATTCCCAGGCTTGTCCCGCACTTATCACTGAGCAGAGACAGTGGCTGCTGAACCACCATGCAAACTCATCACCCAGAGCTTGCTCCTCACCAAAGAAAGCACCTTCCCATCAAAAAAATGTTCCCCTGTCCCTTCTCTCACATAGTTTCCTGGCAGTAGCTCCTTGGCTAGCTGTGCGGTTAGTGAGTATCGAGGGGCTGCAGGAACAAAAAATTGCAGTGGTGTAAAAGAGGAACTGCCGCAGCATGTTGCAAATGTTAGTGTGACCTTCAGGGCTTATAGGTGGATTTGCAAGTTTATGCCTTTGATTGCACTGAGATAATCAAGCGAAACTTATTCCTAATATTTTTCTCATACCTGGCTTTGGAATTTTTCAGGAAGAAAGGGACTTTTCAGCTATGGAGGACAAACTAGTTGATTGCACTAGATCTAACAGCATTAACATGGACAGGTCTGGAAAGATTGTTCAGAATTTTCAGGAACTCTTCTCTTTTCTTAGGAAAAAAAAAAAAAAAAAAGCAGCAGCAAAAAATGGTAGTGGCACCATCCCATGGTGCTAGGGATGATATGCCCACTGTTCAATTAATTCTGCACAAGGTTGCCTATTCTAAACCTAATCACTTCCAAGTAAGTCTCTTATTGGTTACTTGGATCATATCACAGTTTGAATATAGTCTTCTAGGTAGGTGCTGGATTTATGGTGAACGCCCTTATGTTTTTAGCAGACAAGTCAGGCATTATCCTCTTCCATGTTGCTTATCACTAAGCAGGATCTAACAGAAATCTTTGGGTACCTTTCTAGATCTGTAACTCTGAACTGCTGTGACTATAGCTTGTGTAGATAAACTAGTGAACTCTGTTATGATGACAGAAGTTTAGTTTAACATAGAATGTTAAAACATAACATTAAAAGGTAGCAATAGCCTCATGAATTTCAATCGAAAAATCCACTCAGTATAAAAGTAAACATTTGAATTCTCAGTTTTCCTATTTCTTGTTCCTACATGTACCCTGCTGTCAGTATCCAAGTTAGTTAGTAAAAACCTAACTCCGAGTCTATGTCCAGGTCTGGTGCTATAACCTTGAAAAAAAGTAGGATTTCAGTTCTCACTGAGGATCTACTGAGGGGGTAGCAACTTCTTTCAATCTATAAAGTTTGTTACACATATTTAAGAAGTATGTTTGTTTCTTTTATAACAAGCATTCATTATAGAGGAATGTTTTGGTTTTGGAACAAGATCTGCTGAGGTGATGTAAAGAACAGCAAAAAGGCCTGTCCCACCACTACCCTTCAGACATGAAGTGTAAGTAGTGAAAGGAGGGAAGGAGTATAGACTAAGAAAAAGGGACATTTCGGGTGCAGATTGGCTTTATCTTGGTTAAGATGAAGCAAGTTTCCAATTGCTAGCTAGCAGAGTTAGTGTTAGGACACCGTTGCTAGGAGTGTGCGGGCAACTTGAACCACCTCAAGATGTTAGTGTGTTTCTGCGAAGCAAGGAAATGCAGCTGGACTTCTCCAAAAGAGTGCTGCCAGCACCCCCAGGCAGAAGCTCCTCATAAGTCTGTGGAGCAAAGATGGTGAAATTTGAGCCCTATATGACTGCAAGGAGGTAGTAGAGAGAAAAAGAAGAGTGAATGGAGGGAGGACAACTCCCTCCAGCAGCATTGCTAGTCCACGTGGCAGTTGTATTTGTTCTTTGTTTATATCAGCTCTTCCTTCAGGATCCTGTTTCTTTCTACAGGCATGTGTGACACAATGAGGTCTCCTTTGTCACTTTTCGTTTTCCTGGTCCTCCTTGAAAAGTCTCCTCACTTTTGAGTACAGATCCCCTGCTCTGTTCCACATACTTAGCAACAGCATTACTTTCCGGGCTTCCTTGGCCTGCTCCTCTGCCTCTCCCTGATGTTCAACAGGCTTGACAAGGATCAAAATCTGGCCATTAGGAAGGCATGGTACTCCTTCATTGCCTGATTTCTGTAGTAGCAAAGACATTTTTTCACTCTAAACGGATACAACAAAGCATCAGGGCGACAGAGCGACAAAGATGATTAAGAGACTTGAGCATCTCTCATATGAGGAAAGACTATGCGAGCTGGGCCTGTTTCGCATGCAGAAGAGCAGACTGAGAGGAGATCTGATCAATATCCATAAGTACCTGAGGGGAAAATGTAGGGAGGGTGGGGCCAATCTCTTCTTGATGGTGGCCAGTGATAGGAGAAGGGGTAGTGGGTATCTTCTTTAGCCCAAAAGGATAGTTAGATTTGAGTTACTTTGGGAATATGTGTAATGTAGAATATATATCCGAGTCCTATTTTTTTCAGACGGTACTCCTTGTTACTGAATGAAACCATTTCAGGATAGGATATGGTAACTCACAGCTTGTCCAGGACAGTGCAAGGGACAGGATGGATAAAATCCTGCCAGAGACATTCCTATTTAATAATAGCCTGGAGAGAATGAACTTTTCTGATGTGCATGAGGCAAAGGCTACAGTTATAATTTCAGCAGGGAGAGTACAGCCCTAGCTTGCAATGCTAGAGGCTTCCAAGAGTATTACACTACTTGTAGCATGAAAAATGCTCCCTGCAGGCATGTCCAGATTTATGACTAACAAATTTTGTCAATGGATTACTAAGAAGTAAAAAAAATAAGTTTGGACCTATTAGCTGAGCCATAGGATGTATCAGCTTTTCAATTTACTAATCCATATAATGTCTGTGGGAGTATACAAAAACTTTTAGCTCAGTATAAGAATTCTGAAACAGAGTTCTTTAACCAAACAGCTAAAGCAATTCACTGTTTGACTAATGCCTTGTAGCAGAACTGTACAATTCTCAGCTTTCCAAGAAAATGTTATGTATAACTGTACAAATGTAGAATGAGTGTCTGACCTGGCACTCAAAAAGAAGAGGAAACTGAAGGTTGAATCATATGTGACTGGTGCTGACAATGAAATGGAAAAGTTGGAAAAATAAACATATCTGTTTTTTCAAAATAGCAAAAAAATGTAATAAGCAATAATAGCTAACACTTACCTATTGTCTGAGGTGTAAAAGTTTTGTAATAAGACTGTTTTCTTGAATCATTTTTCAGATCTCTTACTGATATGTTTAAATTGATTTTTCTTGATGGTTGGAAATATATTTCTTTCATGTGGCATCCAATATTTTTCTTCCTTGCATTTTTTATGTATTCCTGGCACTTAAAATCTTTTTTTATATGCCTGGGGGAAAGAAGTAAAAGTCTTGTAAATCTAGGAATTAGATACAAACTAATACCATTTCATACTTATTTTGTACAAGATCCTTACCTGAAAGAAAAAAAAACTTGCAGATCTTCAGGAGCCTCTGCTTTAATATGCCAAGTGCAATTGAAAAAAGAAATGTTATATATGACACATGAAAGATTCTGAACATAAACTGCAACAAAAAATAGGGGAGGGAAACAGAAAGTATGTTGTTTATATTACATTTATTTTTCTAATAATGAAATGATAAATGCCAGTACAAATCTTTTTAGATATTAGCATTTCTAGAAGGTCACTTATATAGTATGTGTTAAGTCTTTTTGGCTTTTTGGACAGTGACAGGTGAGAAGCACTTCTGTACCAAAAGTCTTACTGACCTATTTGCAGAAAAAAAAATCCAAAAATGCCTAGAGTAGTAGATGAAGATCTCCACCCTTTTAAGACATCCTACACCCTCATAATAGAGAGGACAATCTTCATGAGACATCAGTTGCTAGGAAGAATGCTTGGGTAGTTCTGTTATCTCAGTAGAGGCAAAGATTTCGGAATGTGAGTAAGTCTAATAAAGAAAATTTCTGTGACACCTTTCCACATCCTTTCGTATTTATATTCTAAGATGCCATGTGTCATCTTTTTAACAAAGACATACCAAAAAATGGCATAAGAGAATAATCAACTTTTAGAAATGGTGTATTTCCAAGTAAGACAGAACATTACTATGAATGCTTGATGTCTTAACAGTATGCAGAAAATAGCTGACCTGGAGGTGCCTTGTAAGTAAATTCAGTCCAGCTACTCTCCTTAATTAGGGCTCCTGTTCCTTTTTTAAAAAGTTGTGTTTTAACTTTAGCTCTAAAACCAGAATGTAAGCCAAGATGTATTATCTTTTCCTTCTCCTGCAGCCTTTCCTAAAAGGAGGCAGAAAGAGTTGTATATAGATAGCATGAGGCATTAAAAGAAAAACAGTGCAAATTCATCTGTCAAATGAAGTAATATATGATTTCATTTTAAGCTATGTGTAACTATTGAACAACTTACTTTCCTCTCATGAGCAGAATTGAAGAATTTATAACTCAAAACATACTTCACATTGAACATGTCCATTTCTTCTTCTGTCAGATTATTGTTCCAAGACAGAGTAACTTTAGACTCATGCTTAGCAATGCGCAGATCATTGTGTAGTCCAAGTCCATCTGCAAACATAGTGACATAACCTGAAGAAAACAGGACCCATGCTGCATACCAAGTTGTGGAGTTGCGTCTTAGTAATGCCTGCACACCAAGGAGTTCCCCAGGAGCTGTGTTATTGCACAAAACAGGTGGTTGCTGAGCTCTGTTGAATCTGTTATATTTATTGAATATACATCTTGAGCAATGATATTCATGTCACCAATCTGCAGCTCCCCAAATGTTAAATGACTCACTTTTATCTGTCTTGGACACCTCTCCCATTGCAAGTGTCTATGTCTATCCATTGACTTTAAAACAATTTTAAGTCTTAAAAAACAGGTTTGGATTACACATGAGAGAGAGATAGCATATAACAAATTCTGACAATATTTTACTTACCCACTACATTTGGTTGACTGCTTGCCAGGCTAGTGGAAAACAGTATCTTGCACTGGAAAAGACTTAGTATCAGCATAACAGAAACAACTGCCATATGTGCCATAGCAAGTGCTTTGGGTTTCAAATCAGCAGAAATTGAGACTTCAGTTCCAAGATTAGCTGAAAAAGCGTTCAGAACATGTGTTCATTTTGCATCTGTGAAATAATATGAGATAGTCACATAGCCACATTAGCATTATCAAATACAAGCAAATATGAAAATAATATACACTTAATGGACTTTGCTGATCAGTGTCTTCCCCCTGGGATGTTTATATTTAAACTAAATCCATGACTATGTTCTAGGACCAAAGAGAATATGTGCCCTGCTGAATTGATCTTGGATGATAATACTCTTCATATCACAAGGTAAGATCACATAAATCACATTACTGATACTGAAATCAATTTGAATGGGAATATGTGATCTAACTTTGCATGAGTATACAAATAGTATCTTTATCTGTGAGTGAGAGTGGGGTACTTCTAGGCTGTAAGCAGTGTTACCCATTTTATACATTTTAGATATCTATGTTGGGAGGTTATGAACTGTATATATGTGAAGACTGCAGATGGATCTTGCCATTTGCAGAAGTTGATGTCTGCATCAGTATTTCATATGTTTGCTAACTTGGGAACATGCTGAGCAAACATATTACGCATTTTCCAAAGTTGGTATAGAAAGACATGTATTTGTGATCCTCTGATGGCTGAGTATTCAGAGGTAGGTATATTGACATGAGACAACGTCTGTCACTGTTCTCCACAGAATGATTTTGCCTCTGTGTTCTGGGTCTCCTACTCACAAACTAAATGATTATCTTGACTATGAATATTTTGAGTACTAGACAGCTACATATATTCCAAGTATATTGTCCAGGACTCCGTAAAAGGACCATTGTCTGTAAATGGATTCACAGTACATTAACTAACCGGAGGCACAGATCATAAAGTGGGAAGTATGTTCAGCACATCGATGATTTATGATTATTTATAATTATAATTTATAATATATGGATATATATGCATACACATATGTAATTCTGTTTTGGAACAATGCAGTGAACTGTAATGAATTATTCTGTATTCTATAATGAATTTTTGAGTTCTCACATTGTTAATGCTTTTTAAAAGTGCTACGGTAAGACTTAACGAAAAGCTTTCAGGCAGATTCCCCCACTTGGTTCACTCCTGTTCTAGGCTCAGCTGTGGAAGTAGCAGCACCTGTGGTATGTGCGGTGCACCAAACACTAGGAGGGAGTCATCCCACAGAGCAGACGAAGAAGTGGGTAAAATCACCTGCTTGATGTGCTAGGGAAAGAAGTAAGTTCTGGTTGTCCAGTGAGGGACTGGGTGAACAATGCTTACCCTCATTTCTTACTAATGATGATCATGGAATGGTTCTTTTTGGGTACAGTGAATAACAGAGAAAACATAAAATGAAAACAAGGGTCTTTTATGAGTTTATAATTCAACATGTATTGGCTGTAGAGGGCTCATTCATTCTAATGAAATGAAGCAATCTAGAACAGTACTGGGAATATATAGACACTTTATTTAAATTATGAAGAAGGGACAAAATGATGAGGTAAAAGAGTAAAACTAAGCAAGTTAAATATAATACACTCGTGGCTGTTAGTAACATAGCAACATTTGTGGAAAACCCAAGTCAAAAAAGAACTTGAAGCAAGAAAAGGAACAAAATCAATCTTAAAGTAGCAAGCAAAGCATTTGGTACTAGAAACGAAATTAGAAAGCATCTGTGAGAAAATACAACTGGCTTCATTCATACGGAGAGGAAAATGAGCATTAAGAGATTTCATAAGGGCTACCATTTACAGCAGACTCAGTTACAAAGTCCAAGTTAGCCTTCTCCAAAGTTATGCCTGCAGTGTGTACTAATGGCACACCAGGAGATGACTGGAGACTTGTGGTCTCTGTCATTGTCCATTATCCTTTATCTGTCAGGTTTGTGTCTTTGTGTGTCTTGTGTATCATCTTCCCTATTACTTACAGCTTCCTTTAAACTGAAAAGGTCCATGATCTGCTTACTTTAAAGTAGCAGATGCTCTTACCCATCCTTACACTCACACTGGAAGACAGGGAAGATTTTAAAAGTAAGTCTGCATAAATTTATGAAAGAAAAAAATATCAACTTGAGTCAAAGACAGGTAGTTCAGCAGGTTATGACTTTTTCCCTGGAATTCCTTTTCTATAATAGAATCAGAGAATAGTCAAGGTTGGAAGGGACCTCTAGAGATCATCCAGTCCAACCCGGCCATGCTCCAGCAGGGACACCCAGAGCACGGGGCACAGGGCGGCATCCAGGCAGGTTTTGAAAATCCCCAGAGAAGGAGACTCCACAATCTCCCTGGGCAGCCTGTTCCAAGGCTCTGTCACCCTCCCAGGAAAGAAGTTCTTCCTCACATGGAGATGGAATTTCCTGTGTTTCAACTTATACCCATTGCCCCTTGTCCGGTCACTGGCCACCACTGAGAAGAGCTTGGCCCCTTCCTCCCTACATTCACCCTTCAGGTACTTACTTCATCTGTTACAGATCCCCTCTCAGCCTTCTATTCTCCAAGCTGAACAGGCCCAACTCACTCAGTCTCTCCTCATACGAGAGATGTTCCAGTTCCTTAATCATCTTGGTTGCTCTTCTCTGGACCCTCTCGAGAAGCTCCACGTACCTCTTGCCCTCTGGAGAGCCCAGAACTGCACACAGTACTCCAGGTGCGGCCTCACCAGAGCTGAGGAGAGGGGCAGGATCCCCTCCCTTGACCTGCTGGCAACACTCCTCCTGATGCAGGCCAGGATCCCATTGGCCTTCTTGGCTACGAGGGCACTGCTGCCTCATGGCTAACTTGGTGTCAACCAGCACTCCCAGGTACCTCTCTGCAGAGCTGCTCTCCAGCAGGTCAAGCCCTAATCTGTACTGGTGCCTGGGGTTATTCCTCTCCAGGTGGGAGGACCCTGCACTTATCCTTGTTGAACCTCATGAGGTTCCACTCTGCCCAACTCACCAGCCTGTCCAGGTCCCTCTGAATGGCAGCACAGCCCTCCAGAGTGTCGGCCACTCCACCCAGCTTGGTATCGTCTGCAAACATGCTCTCTTACTCAGTGCCCTCGTCCAGGTTATTGATGAACAGGTTTAACAGCCTTGGGCCCAGTACTGACCCGTGGGGGACACCACTGGCCGCAGGCCTCCAACTGGACTCGGCCCCATTTATCACCACCCTCTGAGCTCTGCCATCCAGCCAGTTCTCAATCCACTTCAGTGTATACCTGATTCATAACAATGTCCATCCATTCCTAACAATGAAACATACTTCTCAGTAGGTAATGAACTCCTGTGCCTTGCTCCCACAGGTATGAACACAGATTTTACCACCAGACTGAGAATAGGATTAAGCTATTGGGATTATCCAGTTCAAGGGCACCAGGTCTATAGATAGGGACTATAAAGCATTAGAGATGGATCTAACATTCTTAATTCAGTGACTGTAAATGCTGGAGAACATGAAGAGAACGAATTTTAGGAGGCAGCAAGACTAGTGAATTATATCTAAGTAGACTCATCCTAATTTTCTTGCAGCAGGGGGAATGCCAAGTGCATTACTGGTTTGACCCCTTGGATAATTTTTTTGTGTTTATACACAATTGGTCCACAGCATATAGCAAAAGCAAAAATGGTGCAACATAAGAATACTCAAGCAAATAAAAAGGAAATAGAGTGACACCCATAAAGCTTTAGATCCATGGCTTGTCAAAGAATGTTTCTTAATCAAAAATTTGGAATTTTGAAAAAAAAAGCTTTTTTTTCTTTTGTCACATAGGACAATATATATCTAAAGCATACAGTACAGAAAGTCTATGAGGTTCAAAATAAAATTAATTGCCTAACAATATTTGTGGGAAAAAATGTTCTCTAATCCTTCAGTCTCTGAAGAAAAGTCCTCTAGACAAATATACTTACGTATATTATAGTTTCTTTAATGGGATAGAAATTATGTAACCTTAAAAATTAGCCCAACTAGAAAAAGAAATATTTGGCTGCTTTCCAAAAAAAAAAAAAAAAAAAAATTGCAGCATATAATTATTCCTAAAAATAAAAATGGTACTTACTTTTTACTTAAAATTTTCTATTCCACGAATCCTCTTGCTTTCATTACTGAACTTCAGCTACAGTTGATGCCTACTGGTTATGGCCCAACAGTGTGTTTGTTTCACAATAGTGAGTTGCTGGAATTAAACATGGGGAGTTAGAAATGAAACATAAAGGTGTTATACATTACAAGTCTTTGCCACAGAACAGCTGTAGAGATTATAAGGCTGTGCACAAAATCCACCTGATGAATCAGGGAAGTTGAAATTTAGGGTAAGAAAAATGAAAGTGGCAAAAACAATCTTTCCAAAACTTATAGAAGTTATTGTGAGTATGAGAAAATTAACTGTTTAAACTTTAAAAATCAAGAGACTTATGAGTTTCTTAAAATGTAGATATGTTCCCTGTCCCAATGTCTGAAGAAAGACATTCTTCAAAAGTTGGTGGAGTTGGTTATTTGACTATTTGACTAACATATTAGGAAATAAAGATAGCATTTTACAAAACAGCGCTTTTTAATATTTGTTTAGAAGCAACTAGTAAAGACTAAAATTACAATTTCAAGTTCTCTTGGTAAATATAATGTGCTTGATGTAGAGGGTAAACTGGATCATAAAACAACTACATCTTCTATTTGTGACTCTAGTCAATTTACAAAGCATTCCTCACAAGAGTACCACTAATTTAATACTTATGCTGCACTTAGTTGTAGATTCAAAGTAGATTCAAAGTAGATTCAAGTTGTAGGTTCAAATCTTTCAAAGCCTCTTTATGACACAACACAGTTTATAACAACACAATGCTGTAATTCACTGAGGATTAATGAAATAAGCGGTGTAGGTCAAATATGTTTTAAAGTTGTGGGTAAATTAAGAGTTAAAATAACAATACTATTTACCTTTGTTTTTCAAAACTTACCTTTCTTTTTCATGCATGTGAAATCCTGGATAGCTATGCATGATTTGGCCTGAGAAGCAGGAGAGGTCAAAACTCAAGAGTGTCTTGATTGAAGGCTATTGTGAAAAATTGATTCAGGACTTCCCTTTTCTCAAGGCACCTCCTCCCCAGGAAAGCCTGTTGTCACTGCCTCCTCCTGATGTGGGCCCAAAACAAGCTCTGTAATATATGAGTGCTAAGCTAAATACTTTTAAATAGTTTGAAAGAATCTCAGCTTTTGATGACTAATGCAGTAGTCAGAAATATTGTGATTTTTTTTTCATATTTAGGAGAAAGGTTTCAAATCCTTTGCACATTATGATGAGTTTTTCTAAGGAAAGGCTAGATTCCAGATGAAATCAAGTCATATAGTGAAAGCAGTGACTATAAAATTAAAGTGTGTGCCTGAGAAATCATCCCAAACTTACTGTTGTTCTACTGGTTTACTGGTAGCTATCATATCTCTTTTACTACTCACCAAACAAAAATCTAAGCAGACAACCAAAAATCACAGAACTAATACAGGAAAAACAAATCTTAAGTTTTAAGTAAGGTATTTCACCTTGAGTGTATAACATATGAGTGTACAACTCTTTTAATACTATTCTGAGTTTTGCTGTGAATAACGTAACTGTGAGCTGGCTTTACCTTACATAGATGCAGTAAGTTCATCATATTAGAAAAATGTTTTTATCGTTACTGTTAAATAAGGCAATTATAAAACGGAAAGCTGAAATTAGAGCCTTCACCTATAACGCCTTGAATCCAGTTCATGCTTTGTTTTGCAGTTCATCAAAGCTAGGCTCAAGGTAGGTGTGTATAAAAACAAACAAACAAGCAAACAAAAAAAAATCTTTCTAGCAACAGACTGAATAAATAAATAAATAACTTCTTGAGAAATTCTACTAAATTTAGAGTTATGCTGCTGCACACATTTGACAGAGAAACATGTGGCTTAGAATATCAAACCCCATGATAACAGCAGACATATAAACATAGACTCAGTACTTTAATTTTCACATGTATAAAAACATTTTGCTATTGTGTCCTCTGCTATTTTAGAAGTGCATTAAAAATTTTGTTGGGTTTAAGTCTTGTTTATATACTGAATTGGTGACTGCACATTAGTAATTGTAGTATTCCTCCTTCTGTTTACTGTTATCCTGTTATCAATAAAGTACTACAAGTGCTGACTTCAGGGAAAACACATTAAACCATGGTATGTTTTCTGGAGATCTTCTATATTTTAAAGCATTTAACGATGAAAAGAAAGTATTTCAGAAGCAGATTCTTCTGAGTTTTTTTTAACTATTCACACAATGATAGCTTATTGTGAAAAGAAAGAATGATAGCAATTCAACTTTTTAAAAAAATCTTTAATAGGCTCAGACTGATATTTCAAGTTTTTCAAAATTCTATTTGGGGTGCTATTTGAATTTGGGACCGTTAGCCTTTCCCAGAATTATATTTTATATAATTTATTATATCCATAAAAACAATACACTGAGCAGAACATCATCCCTGTTTCGGTTGTCTATAAAAATGAGTAGCTGCTAATGATCCATAAGGTCAGCACAACCAGCAAAATTCAGTACTTAGCAATTATTTCTTTTGTAGGCATGTAAACTGAGGAGTGAATTAGTTCCAGCAAACTCATGCATCTGACATCTGCCTAAAAGACATGGTGCTTTCCTTCATAAAATTTCCCTAGAAGGGTATGGGTATTTTGGGGTTCTTTTTCTTTTTCTGTCTCAGCATAACCACTGCCTGTAATCAATGTGCTGGAACATTCTGAGCGCTCTTTAGTTCCATCTATGCTCATGTCAATAGAGAAAGAGGAGAAAATCACATCTTTCACTTTACACTGAAGTGAAAATGAAGTTTCAAGATTTGGATCACTGAAAATGAAATGTTTTACTGCAAAGGGATAGTTAGCCAGACTCAAAGGATATCAGTCTCATAGGAAAATTATGGGTTTTTTTTCTGTTGGAGAGGATGAAAGGCTACAGTCATTTACCGTGCTATTTGCTACTTCCAGACTTAGCTAATTCCCTAGTTGGCATGTCAGGAGAGTCCCAACATGACATGGCAAATTCTTCTCGTTCAGCTTCTACTGAATGCCTAACGTTTCCAAATCTTCTCCTGCATGCAGTCAAATGTTGCTTTTCCTATAGATCAAACTTACTCAGCTCTCTGTGTACAACC
Organism: Nothoprocta pentlandii; assembly: GCA_013398315.1. Lineage (NCBI taxonomy): Eukaryota > Metazoa > Chordata > Aves > Tinamiformes > Tinamidae > Nothoprocta > Nothoprocta pentlandii. The sequence goes on along the minus strand of VZSG01000208.1, from coordinate 198,925 downwards.
AGACCAGCTCCTGCTGAATCAGTTGGATAATTTATCAGTAACAGGAACTATTTTTTTTCCTCTACTGCCTTGTGTACTTGATCATATGGGTAATACTAACCCTCCTCTCACAAGAGGATTAAAATGCTGCCTGGCTAAATAAGATTTGTAGTCATTCCCTGGCTTACGCTTAATCATGTCAATTTACCCACTTCCATTTTTTTTTCTGATAAGTATGTGTGGCTAAATGTTTTTCTTCCTTTTATACAGTGATTGCGTAGTTTAACAACCTTTTATTTCTGAAGAATCACCACAAGCATTCCAAAAGTCAGAAAGGACTAAAAGGAAGGTGGAGTAAACTCTGCAAGCATGGTAAAGCTAGGTAATATTTATAGTAGACTACCTTAGGGGAAAGAGAACATTTTTCAGTTTAACCTAACTAAAGAGTGAAGCATGCCATGTGATTCTATGAGTACCTCCACCAGCTAAACAGGTATTTGTGGCACGGTACACTCTTCATATCTGGAGAATTAGATTCTTCTGCCTTAACTTAGATATCTACCTAATATTGCTAAGTCTGAGCTCATCACCCTGCCTTTCCCTCATAGGGAATGAAGAGACATTAACATGTCATGAACTAGATGCTTATTCTAGAAGCTCAAATTAATTATCCTCTGTAGATGCTCCTTTTATCTAAAAGGCCAGTTGGCTGAGATTCTGTTTCATATTTGGATTTTTAGATGGTTAACATTAGAACAATTGAATCTATCCTTTGTGGATTTGGAATGACTTTTCCAGAAATAAGCAACCTCTTGATAAGCTTTGGGATGATAGCCCCATACATAAATTAAAGCTTGGTTTGGGTACATTACATGAAGACTATGTAACACTGCAGATTCTCCTGAACTAGCTAGGTACCTGTCTAAACCGGGTGATTATTTTTGATGAACTTAGTGTATAAATAAAGGAGCAAGAAACAGCCCTGCATACACTGATATGTAACTTCTATGCTGGTAAAGAAGAACATCTACACATGAAGCATTCAGAAGAATTTTTTTCTTTGAATACTTCCTATACAGATGAGTTCTAATTAAATCTAATTCACTAATGCTAATTTCAGTACAAACAAGAAAAATCTGTTCTATTCAAAAGCAATCTGAGATTATGTAATAATATAAATAATATTGCAGACTTTATGACAAAATAATGAAAAACATATTAGTGTTGTATGGTTGTAATCTAAACTGTTGCCATCATATGTCATTTGACATTTATCGGCCTTTTCAGTTTTGCTGTACAGAAGTGTTACGTTCACAAACATTTTCTATATAGCAGTATATCAGGGTGGATGGATTTGGTAAAGACTACTATGCCATTTTCAAGTAGTTTTTGAATGTGATTGGGACTAAATTAGTATTATCACTACAACAAGAGCTAATCATCAAGGTTGAAAGCACATGGGTCCCTGACCAATTACATCCTGTAGAAAACAAGTATCCAGGCACTATAGAGGGCAGTGTCATCACCATGTGTCATATTAAAAATATTGGAAGAGATTTCACCAGCTCCCAAAATTAAATTTCTATAGAAAACAAAAGTCTCCTTCCAGTATTTTTACCTACACCTCACCCATTTTTGTGTTGCTGAAATAGTTGTTGCTGTTGAAACAGAAAATGGTGTCGAGGGATGACAGAATGAACTTTGTACAATGTGTGGTGCTTTACGCCTAAAAGTTGTTGCGGAGAGATCACCTTCATAGAGATGGAAAGGAGGTACCCAATGTTTAAAAATACTCTATCTTTCCTGAATATTTCAAAGGAAAAAATACACAGGTTTGAAACCTAGGGAGCAAATAATGGTAAAAAGCTATTGAAAGAAAAAAGGAAAAGAAAAAAAAAAAAAAAAAAAAAAAAAAAAAAAAAAAAAAAAAAAAAAAAAAAAAAAAAAAAAAAAAAAAAAANAAAAAAAAAAAAAAAAAAAAAAAAAAAAAAAAAAAAAAAAAAAAAAAAAAAAAAAAAAAAAAAAAAAAAAAAAAAAAAAGCAGGACTGGCCTCTATAATGTATCAGATCAATAAATGAAGTACTTCTGAAAATATCTCTGTTCTAATGAAAAGCCTTTCTAAAGGGTAAGCATTAAAACATGATAAGCCTGAATTAACTAAGAAATCCAAAAAAAAGCAGAGAAAGAACATTGCTGATTTAATTGTTTAATATTTTTTAACTCCTCAGCATAGCTAAAACCAGAAATTAATGAAGAACCTGATGAAACAGCAAAATTCTCTGTGAGTCAGAGTATAATAATGAGTATAAGGGAAAGAAATGGAAGTCCTAGCATTGCCACTGAATCACAGCAGTTTCAGACTGATGTGTATCAGCTTTCTAGTGACCATCATATGATTGCCATGGTGATGTAAGACACCATGAGCTATGCAATAATCCACACTTCAGAGAAGAATCCCATCCATCACGCCTTCTTTAACCTTCACTGAGTGTGAGCTACGATGCACAAACCAGACTGTAAACAAGGGAATTGTTTCACCCTACACTGTAATATATTAAGAATATAAGATTTTATATATATATATGACTTGTATTGCTGCGTAATAAAAATCAGCTTAGCACAAGAATATTTAATAAAATTTTCTGCTCCACCCTTGACTTATGTTTCACCTGAAGAGCTCTCTCTCTGGTAGAAATAAACATATATGTTATAGTTAAATGCCTGGAGTGGCACAAAGCCAAGAGTTTTAGAATTTTTTTGTCTTCTCCTGAGAGAAAAGAATGTTTTGTCAGTATTAGAAAAAAGAACCAGAGCAGAACAGACACAAATTAAAGGGCAGAGTGTCTGACTATTGCAATTAAGAAGCAAAGTGAAGCCCCTGGAAAGGCACGTATGGAATTCATCCTTTAAACATGCAGTGCATTGCTGCATTTGTGGCTCAGAATAATCAGCCTTAGAGTTTTGATTACTTGGGAAGTTTCTCAGAGTGGCCACAGGATGGTAGCATAGGATTAAAGACTAGAAAGCATCAAATTTCTCTCTTAAAGGTTAGGTGGGGTTTTTTTCTTCTGATAAACAGAACTCAAAACAAACCTCCCAATCAGTCACCATCACCACCAGTGGGAGCTTACTTTAGTTCAGCTTCCATATAGTTTGATATCCAAGATAAGGCTATTCAACACACCTATTAGATCCCATATCTAGATACACCAGTTCTCTTAAGCTCAGTGCTATAATGGTTAAATTTATAGCTAAGTTATCCTTATATGGCCTTAGTCATGTGAAATAGACAAATCAAAGTGCAAAATAAAAGGAGTAAAAATTTAAACATTTCTTGCTACAATTTTAGACTGCATATTATTCATTATAGAAAAAAAATAGCATTAAATGCATGCCACAAATTGAAGCAAAAGGAGAGTTTTTTGGACAAATCAGGACAAAATTTTGTAGATTGGGGAGACCTGGCAATATTTGCTGAATTTAACTAATAGTTTCTTAGTCCTCCCCCCACTCTTTTTTTTTTATTTTAAAGGATGTGATTTTACATTTGAGTTTAGGTGGTTCTTGTAAATAGGTGAAGTAATTGTTGTGAACGGGAAACTTCAAAGGACCTGAAGCCAGACCATAGCTTGAGCTATTTGACTGCACAGATTGTATATGCAACTGAAAAATTAAAAATAGATTAATAAATAAGCAGCAAAATTCTGAGTCACGCCCAAGTTTCCAGTATGAGTTGATGTCTACTTCTGATATGTTAGTTTATATGGTGTTCAATTTAAAATAGATTAGCTCAAAGAAACAAACAAACACAAAAAAACACTGAGAGTTTTTGCATTTTTCATCAACTTCTTCTGAAACATAGGAGCAATATTCTCAGCACCAACTAGGAAGAAGACTAAGTGCAACTCTTCAGACTGTTATCTTATAAATTAAAACTTTCTGCATTATTCATATACAGCCTGTATACACAAAAATTGTCTCGTTTTGAGAAGAATACAGATACACTCAAGAAGTAAGTGGTAGGCAATGCTGGTTTAGTAAAAGTGCTTTTGCACCTCCTCTCCCTTTCACAAGGGAACCAAGTCCTCCTTCAGACCCAGGGTACCACTAAGGAGGAGCTTCATCTTCACTTTGCCTGGTTGATAGTTAAGCCAAGCACTGATTATCAGACTACAAATGATGAGCAACTGGGATGCAGCTGTAGTACTCCAGATTCTTCATACAAATAATCTTGTGTTTTATGACATTCCCCCCAGTTATACATTCCCAATCATAGGTCAAAACGTCAACGTAAAAATGGATACCATATTGTTAGCTTCATGTAACTATCTATTCAAGGCTTTAGCCTATTCAGCTTAATTTTTTTTTTCAACAGAAACTCACATGGCAATAAATTAAAGCTTTCATACCAACCCTGTTTCCTGTATCCTGCCTATCTGCAGTGTGGTGTAGTCACAGCCCAGCTTCCCCCAAGCCAGAACTTGCAGTTCCACAAACTACTCCGAGCCTCTGCAGACCTCGCTTCTTAGAATTGCAGAAGATGTGCAGACATAAGAGTGACAGGACTACCTTCATCCTGTAGCAGGACTCTTTCATTTCCCTTGTGGACAGGAATTCAGTTCCAAGCCACTTGGTTCTATTTATATTTTTCTTCTCTTGCATTTTGCTGTTTTCTGGAGATAGCAGCTGTACTGAGTAACTCCACAGGCCTGAACTCCACTAAGGAATCCCAATCCCAGACTTTTTGTAAGGCAATTTGTCAAAACAAGCTTTGTCTTGCTACTTAGCAGATACTTGGGATCATGCTTAATTTCTATTAAGCATGTTCTTATACGTGTCTTGTTAAATGTGTTTCATTATCATCTTCAGTTTTAATATGAAGGAGAAACAGAAACTAAACCAGAAACCTCCTTCCTCCCCATATCACCTGATAATAAAAATTTCATTTTTCAAATGAAGCCTTTTACTTGGAGGCAAGCATACATTCAAAATGTATCAGTTTTCTTCGGGGGTTAACACCAAGTCTCACAGAAATTAGCCTGATGAATGCTCTGTAATTCTTCATATTTCTGAAAACAAAGGGGAACATTTATCTTTCATCTTCGGTTTCTATTTCTACATTTTCACAGTAATTCTGAGTATGTTTCTTCATCTGTTTGCACAAGCCTTGAGTAAATGTGCCTTGCACAGTTTTTTCTGCAAACTGGTACACTTTAGAAGGAAGAGAATAAAAAAAGCAAAAACGTTTCTTTTAAATGAGAGGGAACTAGTGACTCCCACACATTGAACTACTTCATCTGGTATTAATCATTATAAACACTGTTCCTCTCTCTGTATATTCAGTTTGATCTAGGGACAGTGAATTTAGAAAAAAAAATACAAAAAAAAATAGTCAGCTTAAGTCAATTATCTCATGCCTTTGTGACTGCATTGTTGTAGCTACTTGTCCTACATTTTTCTCTGTTTTCTTTATTTTCTTCAGCTCACATTCTAAAACTCTTGGCCTCTGTTCAGGTAAGGAGGCTGGTATTTGAAAAGCAGTTTCATAGCAAAATTTCACCTTTTCTGCCATGCAGTCCAGCAAGGGGAATAACCTAGCAAGGGTATTTCTACAAAATCTCACAGTGAAAGAGTACATATAAATAAATAAAAAACAAGATACATAGATAGATACATAGGTATATAGATAAATAAATAAAAAGCTTCAATCCTTGAGAGGCTGTCAAGGAGAGAATTCCACCAACACATTTACAAATGTAAAGCAGTGAAAATAGCAAACCTATATATATATCAATACTTTTCTATCCTTTATACACTTATTTCATTAACATATTATAAAACAAATGCAGAAATGGTGGAAATCTGATTTAATGAAACTTGAAATAAATAATTAAATAACAACAACAAAAAAGGTCTTCCAGTTTTATTCTCATAGCCATACAACTTTTGAAATAGAGCTCTCTGAAAATGTTCAGGTCATTAATGTATTCAGCATCAAATGTAATGTTGCACCTAAGATGAACAGACCACCATACTAAAAATAGTCCTTAATTTTAGTGAAATCTGTCATTTCTTTCAGTAAATAAATAAAAAATAACAATGAAGGAATTTAAAAATCAAAATATTTTAGCATTTTATACATGATACACAATCATCCTGGCCTCACCAGAAGCCTCCTCCCAGCATCGGCACTGGCCCCATGGAGTCCCTGGCATTGCAGTGTCCCAGCAGTAAGCTCTGTTCCTGAATTCCCTGGTTTTCTTATTTGTCCTTTTGCAGATGCACATCATAAAGATACCCAGATTTGACTTTAACCTTTAATACACAAAATTCTCCCTGCATAAGAAAGAATAGAGATATGAAGCAATGCAGAACAACATATGGAAATGTTATTGACCTTTGCTGACTTATTGTGAGATGGAATCTTACAAATTTATGAGACTTCTGCTGTAATTTCACTTCACATCTATGCCTCACTTATACTTTGCATTACATCAGAGACACAAATCTAGAGCTGCACAACTTTTCTTCTAGAGTTGCACAACTTTTCTTTGTGCCTGACATGTTTTAACTGGCAAGGATTTAAGGTAAACTAAGGGTGTCCTCAGGTTTCCTGTTCTTTTCATTTTACATGAGGTTGGCAGATACCAGGAAAGCAGCTCCTATACTCACAGAGTTAAAATCATAGAATGAGCAACTTTAGATAGATAAGATTAGTGCAGTTTCACTAGACACACTGCTCAGGTAAGTTGCAAACCAATATTTTTACAGGATATCAATACCAGAAACCATTACATCATCTATCCATCCCACAACTGATTTACTGCAAGGTCCTTATTACTGACTATGAAGGAAAAATACTGCTCTTTACTCAGTATCTATTTTTTTTTTTGACAAAGAACAAGCAGCATTAAATGCATGTGCAAATATGACCATTTCACAAAGATTTTATGAATCTTCCATATTAAAAAAGCTACACCCATACCTGAAATTATGAACTAATATAATCTGCCATTTTACAAAAGAAGCTAAAAGAAAATGTATTAGAATTGTCAATACTTTACAAATACCAATTTGAATAATTGATAGTATTGAATCAAGTTAATGATTGATTCTATCATTTTCATACAATTTTCAACTACATAATTACATCCTTTCCACGGAAGAGCTATTTGATGCACGATGCACCATGAGATGGTCAACTGTTTAATTTTCAGCCCTTCACAGCATTCACAGCATCACAGAATATCTAGATGGCTAGATTGCCATCTAGCTGGGTATATATTATTGAAAACTAAGTTTTGGGTTCACTGTCCCAAGACTGGAAGTCTCTCTGATAGAAAGTGAGAAAGAGAACAGAAGGACTTGCTTCTGCAGTCCCTGAAATTGCATATGTGAAAAAGCACCTAATATTGTCATCTATACAATAAATAAAACTGAGGAACTGAGACCTGAAGAAGAGGAAACATCTTTCTGAGGCACCTTCAATTCCTCCTCTTCCCAGAAAAGCAACAAAAATAAGATTGATCAGAATCAAGCCTTGTAAGATACAGACAAAGAGAAGGTCAAGTCTGAACTGATTTGCCACTTTTCCACAGAGATATAACAGGTCCATATCAAGGTCAGTGGACATTATAACTCATCAGATTTAAATGCTATGATTTCCATTAATAACTTGAGCTTCCATTTCAAATATTTTCAAGGTGAGAAAGGATCTGTAATCAGACTGTGAGCATATCGGTATTTTAAAAAGCATCTATTATGAACTGTATCAGTTCATGCAACTGCATGAGCATGCAGCTGAGCAAAAGACCCAGCAATAAAGTAATATATTGTTATATAAAGCGTAGAAAGCAGTTGGGCTAGCACATAAGTCTTGGGCTACTCACCTCAGAGCATTCTAGCCTGGACAGAAGTGGACCTCCTTGTCTGGGAGAGGACATCCTTAGTTCAAGGTTGAGATCCCATTAAAGAACATTTGGACAGATGATGTTCAGAGTGGGGAGCCATGAGGAAAAAAAATGCGCACCTTTCTGGGACAACAGAGGATCTGGAAACAATGGCACCTGACATATACCTGAACCATAAATTAGGCTCATATATTCACCTTCCTTTGAGGTTTAGCCCTAAACAGCAGCCTTTATAAAGCAGTTGTGATATGAATGAGACGAAGTTACATGGATGAAGTCGTAGGGAAAATGACACTCCTTACTTCGAAAAACCATGTCTGTAGCTGTGCTTTTCTACATTATGTTGCACAAGTACAAAATAAGGAAATGAGTAAGACAGAGGCGGGATTTTATATCCTGTTGCATGAGTGATTTAAAAGGACTTAATGAAAGCACATTGTCAAAGCACATTGTCAAATATGCCAAGGCAAATTCAAGGCTTCTGTCCCTTCTGTGCCCCATTGCTGTGACCACCACAGGGAAATGGGCTTCCAAGGAGGAGGTATGTTTATTTTTGTCTGTTCATTGCTATTTTGCTTCAAAGAAAATGCCAAAAAAAAAAAAAAAAGTATTATTTGTGCTAGTCCTTGTTATTAAAATAACTCTGAGGTGGGCAGATGCTATCAACAAGTGCATGTTTTTGTCTCTGATGAATCCCAGGCAAAATTTAGATGTCTTAGTAGCAGATTTTGTCTACAACCTGAAAATAAGTATATAATTATCTTGAAATGTGAAGAGTGGCTATATTTCCAATAGTACTGGCCTCATCCAAATAGCAGTATTTTTCCTCTGTGCATTCATCTAGTTAAGTCAAAACCTATACTACAGTATTGTAGCAAAGATTTCCATTGGTTAAAGAGCCATAACAGAATGTACTCAGGAGCTGCATGGTCAGATGCTACTTATATTCAACAGGTTATCAGTCAAATTTTATTCTTATCTAATTAAAATTGATATCACTTTGGATGAGAATAGTCATTGCAGCATGTTATTTCTAATTACCTAATCACATGTATTTCAGGATTCATCATGTTCTAACATATAATTCAAGGTGGCCTGTGCTGTGTTTCCTTGATATGATTATAAATTATGATACAAATAGGAAACAGTTTTACATGGAAATACTTTATGTTTCCTAAAGAGTTTCCCTAAGAGTTTAATCTAGGATTGCACAGGAATTACTTGAAATGTGAAAGATAGATTTTTCCACTGCAGAGGGGCAAAAATATTCAATGGTAATTATTTTTCTAAAGAGCAGAAGCATATGATAGTAAAACAGATAAGGAAGGAAGGAAGGAAGGAAGGAAGGAAGGAAGGAAGGAAGGAAGGAAGGAAGGAAGGAAG
>VZSG01000208.1:141605-188968 GCA_013398315.1 Nothoprocta pentlandii | reverse complement strand
TTTTTTTTTTTTTTTTTCCTGCAGCAATGGTTCCTATGCATTTTCTAGCAGTCATATAAGAGATAGGGGTAATCTAAGTTAGTTTAGGGAAAAAAAAAAAAAAAAAAGAACCTAATTTTCCCTGTACCAGGAAAGTTGCTTAAAACACTGGGGTTTTATATGATGGGATACAAATACAATCACAGCATCAATCTCACTCAGTTAAATTCTTCTCTTATGAAAGGATATAAAGAATGTCAAGAAAAATTTCAAATATAACTAAAGATACTAAAAAATGAAAAAAAATAGTTATGCATGTATGCTTACGAATGTCTTTATATATTTATATATACATTTCTTTATGGGAAAATATATGAGGCACCTCAGTAGGAAAATTGCACTAGTGTGAAACTATTCTTTGCACCATGGCTGACAAAAGAAGAATCATGTCAGTATGGTCCTACCTCTTTTTAAATGAATTAATGTAGAAAAGTGATGAAGATTGGGTTATTATAGCTAAGTTGCTAAAAAAAACTAAAAAATTGCGGGTAAGAAGTCACTGGAAAAAAAGAGCTAGTGCTTAAGCATAAACTAGAAGAAAAAAAAGGTCTTTCATTGAATTAATGAGAGATTATGGGAGCAGCTTCTCATGAAAACTTTAATTTTTAATATCACTTTGAACTGAGCAAAGTTTATAAGTAGAATTATATAATAATGTAGGCAAATACAATAGGTTTGATAATAGATACCTCCTTGAAGACACAGAAGCCCTATTTACCCACTTTGCTAGATTTTTTTTTCATTGAGGAATGTCTTCAAAAATCTTTATTCACCTTTTTTTCTCTCTCAAATTTAGACAAATAAAGAAGAAATTAAAAATAAGTCCCCTCAAAACCTGGAAAGAAAATCATACATACAAAGCAAATACTGTGGATCACACAGCATTCATTTGGTGTTGATATGAACATGACACTCTGAAGCCAATACCTGGCTGTTTTGCCAGCAGAGCAAAGTTTTGGTTGCAATATTCGTGGTAGTATATTTCAAGATCATTTCAAGATCAGTATATGTCCATATAGTTCCTTCAGACACTGCTGTAAGAAGCTGAGTCTGTCACTAAAGATATCAAGGAGATGATTTCATTTGCATTTTCCTTGACCTCAAGCCCTTTTTTTTTTTTTGAGTTTCTTTCCTCCTGTTTCCTATTTCCCTGGCTAACTTGACTTATAGGGCCAAACATAAATTAGATTGTGAGCTGATTTGAAATCAGAATAACCCTTTCTCTTTTTTTCTTTTGATTTGCAGGATCTCCAAGGGTTTTAGAAAACCCATCCCTGTAAATCCCTTGTACAGCTTATATGATCCTACTTCAGACTTTTTGATGCATTCACCTAGCAATTTCCTCATTTTGGTTGTATTTCTCTTTTGTAAATGTGGAAATGTAGAGTTTTGATCTACCCTGCATCATAAACTGAATCTGTGGCACAACAGAGAACTATAGCCCTTCATAGCATTCTCCTCAGAGTCACTGAACCTTTGTCAATGGCTACGTGCTGAGCACTTAGATGCTTCTAATGACCTAACAGAAATCATTTCTTGCATTTTTTTTGCAACAGCAAAATTAACCTACACAGGTCTTTGTAGAATCTTTGTTGTTAATCCACACTCATCATCTCAGATGAGCTTGCATGATTGGTTGTTGTAAGGGGTGGTAAGCTCTCATGATAAAAAAAAAAAACGCACAAAATAAAAACTGCTGAGTAGTTAGGAATGATCACTTCTTGAGTCCAATTCTCTATGAGGTTTCGTAAAGAATGGTACTAGCACAGCCAGGAAAGCAGAATGCAGTCAGGAAGGAGATATGGAGAGCTAGGACTGCCGTCCAAAGAATTGCTACTAAACCAAATTCTTGAAATTAGCTTTGATTTCATCTTGGAAGAGAGTAAGTTTTTCAGCATCCAAGAGTACCCTGGCATCTTTATAGTCCTTAAATAATTCTCTTTTATTTTCAAAAGCATAAAAAGCAGATGGTTGCTAGTCTTGGACTCATTTGGAAGATCATGTCCCTGAAACAATTCCTCAATGCTGCTTAATCCCAGTGTGAGAAATACGAAGACAGTGATTTCCATGAGATATTCTGAGAGATGGGGTTTGATTTTCTATCAAAAGCCACAGCCTTTATATCTGAAAATTTAAATCCTAAGCATCTTTCTTCTGTAGCTATGCTTTCAACACGCTCAGTGACTACTCCTCAGAACAGTCTCCAAAGCCTTCCAAAAGCCAAAGTAAAAACCTCCAAAAGTAACTTCCTGGAGGTAACCAGCAAAGTAGAATCATAGAATCCTTAAGGTTGGAAGGGACCTCTAGAGATCATCTAGTGCAACACTCCTGCACATGCAAAGTCACCTAGAGCATACGGCACAGGGCGGCATCCAGGCAGGTTTGGAAGATCTCCAAGGAACCAGACTTCACAACCTCCCTGGGCAGCCTGTGCCAGGGCTCTGTCACCCTCACAGGAAAGTTCTTCCTCACATGCAGTTGGAACTTCCTGTGTTGCATCTTACACCCATTACCCCTTGTCCTGTCACTGGCTACCACTGGGAAGAGTTTGGACCCTTCCTCTCTACATTCACCCTGCAGGTATTTATACATATTGATCAGATCTCCTCTCAACCTTCTCTTCTTCAGGCTAAGCAGGCCCAGCTCGCTTAGTCTTCCCTCATAGAAGAGATGCTCCAGTCCCTTAATCATCTTTGAAGCTCTCTGCTGGACCCTCTCTAGAAGCTCCATGTCCCTCTTGCCCTCTGGGGAGCCCAGAACTGCCCCCAACACTCCAGGTGCGGCCTCACCAGAGCTAAGGAGATGGGATCACCTCCCTTGACCTGCTGGCAACTCTCCTCCTGATGCAGCCAGGATCCCCTTCACCTTCTTGGCCACAAGGGCACGCTGCTGGCTCATGGTTAACTTCACCCAGGACTTCTAGGTCTCTCTCTCTTTATATATCAACCAAAGGTCAGAACACTTAATCTCAAACATAGGAGATACACAGGGTCTTAAATAAAGTGAGGAACCAGATAAAAGACAAAAGATGACATCTTTCTTATTAGTCTCCACCATATCCTTGTGCCTCACCCTCAGTCTAGCTGATTAAATCCTAGATCTATCTTCAGAATCTGAAACAGTAGCAGATATTACTCCCAATTGAACATAGAATAAATTATTGCTTCCTTAAAGTAAGTATTTAATTGCTAGACCAGAACAATATGCAGTTGGATTTACTAATTACATGCCTAAAACAGCTAAATATGTGTCTGGTGATCTTGTGGCTTTAAGTTGTTGCACAGTTTTTCAGAGTTAACTTGTGACATTCTCTCATTGCAGCCATGAATGGGACAGCTATTGAAAATTTTGTCTGTGTGATTTATAATGTTTCCTTCATGAACTGCACTTGGCATGTAGACAGGACAGCTCAGGTCGATACCCAGTATTTTCTGTATTGGAAGTATTCAAGGTAAGCAGATCTACTTGACTGCATGGAATTCTGAATTCTGATCTGACATGTCACATTGCCCATATTTAACTGAATGTTTGTTATTTAAAGGATAAAAGATTTCATGGAATGCCAGAATTACATCAAAGATAATTGGAGAAGGCATACAGGATGTAGGTTCCAAAATGTGACAATTAAAAATAACAGAGCTGATTTCCTGGTAAATGCATCTAGAAGTGGACGAACCATTCAGTCCTATAAGACTAGCATTCCTTTGTACACAATTGGTAAGGTTTTTAAGGATTTTATTTGCTTGTTCGTTTGTTTTGTTTTCAAACTCAATTTCTGGCTTATACTAAGGGAATGCATATTCAGCCCTAGAAAAATAGCAAACATTTGCAACATTTTTTTATATATTTCCCCAGCCTTGATGTCTGAAAAGTCAAAATTACAAGAATACAAGGAATGCAGAGACAACGTGAAATCATAGATTGTGAATATTTCAGTAAACATGTTCTCTGAAAACAAGATGTCAACTTTAGGGCATCCTTAACTAAGGATGCCTCAGAGGTACTATCTTATCTCCTAATTCCTGCACAGACTAAGTACCAAGTGCCTTAAAAGTGTAAGCAAAATACCCCAAAATTTGCAATTAAAGCATGTTGCTACTAAAACACCAAGAAGTATAGATATAAATTGATTCCATTTAATATAAACATAGTATCAACAACCTCCACCCATATTGCATTGTAAAATTCAATAAATATTAAAAGTAGATATCATTTTTTTACCCAATCTTGCTTCAGATTCTCCAGACTCCTCATCAGAGTGTTAAATCAGGAAGTTCCTTATGTATCAAAATATAGGTAAATCTGATAATTCTGGTAAAGGTGCAACGCACCTTTATAGAACAGTTGCTTGAACATCCATCTGTATTTTATCAAACCAAAGTGTAGTGATTTTATTTGTTTGTGTACTTGATTATGTTTTTGCAGAAAAGCTCACCCCTCCTTCAAATATCACTGTGAATTGTACTGGGGTTTCATATGGTTGTGAAATTCAGTGGCAACGACCTCGCACAAGTCATGTTGAAAGGGATGGTTGCTTCAAATATGAAATCGACATAGAAAACACGGTAAGAAAAAATTCTTCTATGACTTAATATTTTTCTATATGATTGCATTTCTACACACATACTTGCCATACAGCCAATATCCTGTTCTCTCTTACTCTTCTTAACCAGCCTCTTCTTTTTTGTCTATAGTAGCCTTTTTGCATATGAGTTAATGACTGATGCTAGACAGATAGGATCAGTCAGCTGAGGGAATACTTTTAGAGAGAATGCTGGTCTTTAAGGAAGCAGGGCAAAGGATTCCTTATGTAGAAAGTGAAGATCTAACACAAATAAGCAGATCAATTATATCACCTGGTGACATTATTATGGACAATTGCAAGATGCTTGGACAAACTCACTTCAACTTCATACACATTTCCTAAACACTGCCATGGGGGGTGACTCCACCACTTCCCTGAGCAGTCTGCTCCAATGCTTCACCACTCTCTCCATGTAGAAATTCTTCCTAATGGATAACTTGAACCACCCTTGGCACAACTTGAGGCCGTTTCCTCTTATTCTATCAGTATTTATTGTGGAGAAGAGACTGATCCTCTCCTCACTACAACCTCCTTTCAAGTAGTTTTAGAGAACACATCGATCTGCTGTTTCACACATTCTGGATAGACCAGAGCCTGTAGTTCAGAATGGACAACCCCCAAATATTAACCTTTGGCAATCCCTTGTCACTCAGGGCAGTTTATGTCCTGTAGTTAAAGGAAAAATAACAGCACTAAAAATGCTTGCGTTTGTCACAATGAAAGGATTAAATGCAGATACTCGTGGCAAAGAGTTCTGCAACGGAGTCTGCTAGCTTTATCCTTATATGAGACATCAGGCTCTAAGGTGAGGATTAGGACCATGCAAACAGTTAAAAAGCACAACAACACTTCTCGCCCCCTGTTCAAATCAAGAAATACTAAAGGCTAAATTAATATTTTCCAGTCAATTGTGCCATAAGACACTTGTGGTTGGTGGACAAAATTAATATTCTGGGAATGGATATTCTGAAAGGAAATTCTAGGATAGATAGCTGGGATAAATGGGAAATTGATAGTCCTCCATTACAAAACTGATCTCCATACAATTAAGCCTATGAACCTTGTACAAATAGCCCGACTCCTGCCTAAGCAAAGTAATTAACATTCCTCACTATGGACCACCCTCTCCTGTCACACCTGCTAACCTGTGACAGTAAAATGATTAGAGCAAATGATTAAGAGTGCTATAGAAAACAAAAGCAAATAAACCTCACCATATAACAGCCATGCTAAAGTATACATACATACATACATAAATATATATATATATGGTATATATATATGGCTTTAAATAAAGCAGCTGACTGTCTAACAGATGCTGTTTCTAGCATAGTACATATAGTTAATACAATTAATTAATGAGCTTTTTCATGAGTGAGAATGTTCTTTGTGATCCCAATACGAGAGCACGGCAGTTCAAAATTTGCTTTTACTTGGGATAGCATACTATGTGCCTTTAATCACAGAATCACGGAATGGTTAAGGTTGGAAGACACCTCTAGAGACCATCTAGTCCAACCCCCCCTACTCCAGTAGGGACACCTGGTGCATGGCACACAGGGTGGCATCCAGGCAGGTTTTGAAAACCTCCGGAGAAGGAGACTGCACAACCTCCCTGGGCAGCCTGTTCCAGGGCTCTGTCACCCTCACAGGAAAGATGTTCTTCCTCATATGGAGATAGAACTTACTTCTACCCATTGCCCCTTGTCCTATCAGTGGTCACTACCAAGAAGAGTTTGGCCCCATCCTCCCTACATTCACCATATGTATACATATTGATGTATAAATCAATATTTATACATATTGATAAGACCCCCTCTCATTCTTCTCCAGGCTAAACAGGCCCAGCTCACTTGGTCTTTCCTCATGAGAGAGATGCTCCAGTTCCTTAATCATCTTGGTTGCCCTCTGCTGGACCTTCTGTAGAAGCTCAACATCCATCTTGTCCTGGGGAGCCAAGAACTCCCCATACTCCATGTGTGGCCTCCCTGGAGCTGAGGAGAGGGGCAGGATCCCCTCCCTTGACCTGCTGGCAACACTCCTCCTGATGCAGCCAGGATCCCATTGGCCTTCTTGGCCATGAGGGCACTGCTGACTCATGGTTAACTTGGTGTCAACCAGGACTCCCAGGTCCCTCTCCGTGGAGCTGCTCTTCATCAGGTCAACCCCTAATCTGTCCTGGTGCCTGGGGTTATTCCTCCCCAGGTGCAGGACCCTGCACTTGTCCTTGTTGAACCTCAGGAGGTTCCTCTCTGCCCAACTCTCCAGCCTGTCCAAGTCCCTCTGAATGGCAGCACAGCCCTCTGGAGTGTCAGCCACTCCACCCAGCTTGGTGTTGTTTGCTGTTGCTAATCACCTGCCTCAAAGTTTTATACGGATCTCCACAGAGCATTGTCTATGCTATTTTAACTAAAGAAAAAAAAAACAAAATCTTTCATTCTCCTTTCTAAATTAATGATTTTACATATATATATAATATTCTGATTCTAGGATCAGATGAAGAAATGTTTTGCCAGAGTACGGTCACTATTGTCTAGAATTTACAAGAGTTAAATACTAGCATACTCAACACTGAAGGGCATGGGCCAAGTCAAGAGGTTATACTTTTAGTTACTTAATGGATAGGAGGACAGAAATCTATATCAGAATCCAGAGATAGAAAATATTCCAACACCTTATGGAAAAGAGGGATTTATTAGGAACTTTCAGGTTTCCAAGATCACACATTGCTGGATTCAGTATTCTGGCAACACCTCTGTAGGATTTGCTGAAGAAAAACATGATATGGAACCTACACACCCATTTATGTTGCCTATAGGCGTAGGTGATAAGGTGATATTTGTCATAATCAATGCAGATTATGACAACAAGACATGCAAAGTAAAAAAAAATGTAAAAAATAGGACAGAGCAAAATTTGCTAAAAAATAGGGTTAAAAAATAAAAATAAAAATAAAAATAAAAATAAAAATAAAAATAAAAATAAAAATAAAAATAAAAATAAAAATAAAAATAAAAATAAAAATAAAAATAAAAATAAAAATAAAAATAAATAAAAATAAAAATAAAAATAAAAATAAAAATAAAAATAAAAATAAAAATAAAAATAAAAATAAAAATAAAAATAGAATAAAGAGGCTATTAGGTTTGGGTGAGCTGCAAGGGAGCTTATACATCCTTTGAGAAAGTGCTACTGGCAGCATCTGGCAGTCCTCTTCATACCCTTCTGGAATGGTAGGACCAAAACAGTGGAAATAGCCCTGGAGCAAAGGCTCCCTTGCCTCTGTGTGGACTCATGTGCTGTATGGGTGAAAAACAACCGGCGTGTAAATGGTAGAGATATATGAGGAAAAACGCACTCAGAAAAGATTCATGATATAGCTCCATAGGACATGTATCTGCCCACCAAAAACCTTTAGGCAATATGGAATCAGCTGGCTGATCTTTTAGATAGAAAAAAAAAAAGTGTATTACAAAATTCTGAGGCTGAATATATATGGTTCCATGAATGGCTAGGATACACTGGGAGTTATGATTTATTTCAATAAGCTGCAAAGAGAGGTTGGCCTATGATAAAGGCTAGCTAAATCTAAACTCCTGTGCAACATCAAATGTCTTCAAAGTAAACACAGCATCCTTGTGGCAAAGTCCCACACAGCATCCTCGTGGGCAAGCTCCAAAGATGTGGGATAGATGATCGGACGGGGAGGTGGATTAAGAATTGGCTCAGTGGCAGGGTGCAGAGAGTGGTAGTCAGTGGCGTGGAGTCCAGTTGGAGACCTGTAGTTAGTGGTGTCCCCCAGGGGTCGGTCCTTGGTCCGGTCCTGTTCAACTTAATCATTAACGACCTGGATGAAGGGATGGAGTCCTCCCTCAGCAAGTTTGCCGATGATACCAAACTGGGAGGAGTAGCTGATGGCCCTGAGGGCTGTGCTGCCATCCAGAGTGATCTGAACAGACTGGAGGACCAGACGGTGAGAAATCTCATGAAGTTCAACAGGGGCAAGTGCAGGGTCCTGCACTTGGGGTGGAATAACCCTGGACACCAGTACAGATTAGGGGTGGACCTGCTGGAGAGCAGCCCCGCAGAGAGGGACCTGGGTGTCATGGTGGATGACAAGTTGACCATGAGGCAGCAGTGTGCCCTGGTGGCCAAGAAGGCCAACGGGATCCTGGGGTGCATTAAGAAGAGCGTCTCCAGCAGGTCGAGGGAGGTGATCGTTCCCCTGTACACAGCCCTGGTGAGGCCACATCTGGAGTACTGTGTCCAGTTCTGGGCTCCCCAGTACAAGAGGGATGTGGAGCTGCTGGAGAGAGTCCAACGCAGGGCTACCAGGATGATCAGGGGCCTGGAACATCTGCCCTATGAGCAAAGGCTGAGAGAGCTGGGCCTGTTCAGCCTGGAGAAGAGAAGGCTGAGGGGGGACCTGCTCAGTGTGTATAAATACCTCAAGGGAGGCAGTGAGGAGGAGGGGGCGGCCTCTTTTCAGTGGTGGCCAGCGATAGGACTGCGATAGGAGGAAACGGCCACAAGCTGAGGCACCAAAAGTTCCACAAGACCTTAAGGAAAAAAATCTTAACAGTGAGGGTGACAGAGCCCTGGAACAGGCTGCCCAGAGAGGTTGTGCAGTCTCCTTCTTTGGAGACCTTTAAAACCCGCTTGGACGCAGCCCTGTGCCACGTGCTCTAGGTGACCCTGCGTGTGCAGGGGGGTTGGACTAGATGACCTCTGAGGTCCCTTCCAACCTTAAGCATTCTATGATTCTATGATTCTAAACTTTTATATTAAACCTTACAATTTCTAGTGTGGAATATCTAAAAGAATCTAGTCCACGAATATTGGACTCTAACATTCATTCATGGTACTGTTCTTGATGAAGTTAGGTCAGGATATTCTTTTCTATAGGTTTCCTCTCTGAACTCTCATAGTCCATCTGTTGCATTTTATGAGCTCTTAGGTGTCATGCCGAACTAACTCTATCCAGTCAGGAGGTTCATCACGTCTTTTGCAATTTTGCTTTTATCCATACTTGTTTTAATTGTCAGTACTGCTCAGTCATGTTTACAGTATTGCAGAATGAGTTCCAAAGCTTTTTTTCTCATTCCTTGCTAGGTAATTTATTTGTGCACATATTTTGTGAGGCCTTCAATAGTGTGCAAACAGCAGTGTTTCCACTGATTCTATAAAAAGCATCTCTAAGTTAGAATTTTCCTCAAGAACTTTTAGATATCTGGCGTTTGTGTATCCAGCATTGCCTTTGCCCCTCAGTTTATACTTCTGATACAAGAAGTTAATGCAAAAGTGGTGCTTAGTAACTAGAACTGCCAAAGAGTAAGCAAAGAGTGGGTAAATCAAGATATGGAAATGTTATATCTGGGCACTACACTGGGTACGATTCCCTCCCTCACCCCAATCTTTCCCCTCCGATACTAAAATTAGACACAGGACATTGTTTTGTGTGGAGGCTGACTGAGAGACTGACAATGGATGTAATTCCACTGAAGGGCAAAACTATATAGTAAAGTGAAATAGGTAGTGAATTCAGAGTGTAACTAGGATGATTGCATCAGTGCAAGTGTTCGAAGTTGCCTACGTGGTTAACTTTAAATGTAGATATCTTATCTAGATGTGGCACTTGAGCAACAGTCCTGCTGGCTTAAAGATGAGGACTGTATGATATTAAATTCATTTATAGAGCGCTAAAGGAAGGAAATTGATCAATGGAAAGTAGGAAAGCACAAGGATTAAAGACACAATGCTAAAGGAATCATTTTAATGACTATACTGCAAGGAGTTTCAAATACTGCTTCTTTTGTGCTTCCTGATTTACTGTTAGTTGAAAGCATGATCCTTTTTGTGGTGCTTCTTCATAAGCAAGTATCCTCTCAGATTCAGTTAACTGTTTTATTGTCTCAGCATTTGTAGTTGATTAAATTCTTAAATATATCTAAAGTGTGTCTGCACTTTACATACAGGTAGGAGTGCCCTGAATTTGCACAGCAGCTATTTTAGCAAGTCTTAGTAATTATCTCAACATTGAGGCACTGGAGTGTGTTCAAAGAAAGGCAACAAAGCAGGGGAAGGGGCTGGAGTTGAGGAGGAGCAGAGGGAGCTGGGGTTATTTAGTTTGGAGAAGAGGAGGCTCTGGGAAGATCTTACTGCTCTCTACAATCACCTGAAGGGAGGCTGTAATGAGGCAGAGGTCAATCTTTTCTCCAAAATACTTACCAAAAATAAGGCAAGAGCAAATAAATGGCTTCTAGTTGTGCCAGGAGAGGTTCAGGTTAGATATTAGGAAAAAAATCTACATGGAAAGAGTGGTGAAGCATTGGAACAGGCTGCCCAAGGAAGTGGCAGAGTCACCCTGCCTGGCAGTGTTCAAGAAACGTGTAGATTAGGCACTTACGAACACAGTTTAACAGGTATGATATTGAAGAGTTTACAATTGGACTTTCCGATCTTGAAGGTCTTTTCCATCCATAATGATTCTATGATTTTATGATTGCATGGAAAACTTCAGTGCTCCCTGATGAGAAAATGTAAAGGGCAGTAGCACATCTATTTGCTGATTTTTTTTTTAAAGCTGTGTCCATTTTTTAAATTTTTATAAAGTGGATCCATATTTTTAAATAAAAATAAATATTCTGTCAGATTATTGAAGCAGAATAATCAGTTTTTTCAAGCCTTAAAGCATGGTTGCTTGATACAATTCAGTAATTATAGATATTTTAAAGAGATGGAAGAATATGGGTAGTAGTATTATACACCTCAGAAAGAAAAAGCTACACAAACAAAGGTTTTAATGGACAATGGTTATCTCCATTTACTAGATTCTTTTTTCATTATTTGTTTTGCAAGGAAAAAAAAAACAAGCAATTTTCATTTCTAGGCAATCTGAGCCTTTTCTGTTTGTTTATTTTTTCATTCTCAGCTTTGCCAAATTCAAAGAATACATTATTTCAGAGAACCAATGCTGAGCGAAAACCCCTCCATGAAAGAATAGCTTACTTTATAGTCTTAAAAAGATGTTTCAGCAAAGTGCATGTTATTTTCTGAAAATCACTCAGAAAATAGTAACTCTTATTACATAGTAACAAAAAGGATAATCATAAAAATTAAAATTTTCTTTTGTTGCTAGGCTGATCCTGAGAAAAACGTCAAAGACCCATCCAAACCTGTAAGTCTTCAATAGCATGTTAATCTAATGTTTATATTGGGTTGAAAGATCACCTATATACAAACCTCTTCAAACAAAATTGTTTAGGTTTCAATCTACCAGTTCTATATATGCTTTCTATCTAAAGTTTCCTAAGCACAAAAATATTTTAATCTGTTAATAAAAGCATGTTTTATAAAACATGGTACAAAGAATATCTACACAGGTAGAACTTTTATGTTTCTCCTATGTATGCCACAAAACTTGCAGACCACCACGACACAAAGATCCTACAGATTCCCAAACTACAATGCGGAAAAAAGGTACCAGGTCAAAATCAGAGCAACTGACAGTGGCTGTTTAGTGAGCACAAACTGGGGGGAATGGAGTACGCCCATTGAGTTTGGTAAGAATGAAAATCATTTTCTTGGCCTAGTTTTCTCACAATTTTTATTTGTCTGACTCATTTATTATTTCATACTTACAGATCACACATTTAAGTGATACTCCCATGTGCCAGGATAAAAATTAGCAAATAATTTGCTATTCCCCTGCTTAGGAAGCCTCCCAGTCTCTTGTATGACTGCAGGCACTATTTACAAGGAGATAGCTGGTGAATAAAACAGATCTTCTTTAGATCTCTGCTGACAGCTCTTTTTCTTCACCTATTTCTACATCTGTCTATATTTATAAACTCTTGTTTTCCACTGTTATGATCTGCAACCTCAGGCTTTGAAGCGTTATACAGGCCTTAGTTCCTTGCAAAATGCTTTGCAATGTATGAAATTACTGGAGACAGTCCAAGAATTGCCGTCCATCCTGTTTCTTTCACATTTTACATGGCAATGGGAAGCAGATCTAAAGAAGCCCCTTATTATTAATGTCTGACGCTATCATTTATTAAAGCAGATATTACACACAGCTGTTTGGTCACTTGTGTCCTGTGATAATAATGAGCACTTTGTTAACTACTTGTTTTTCAGGAAGAGAACAGCTTATGTCTACTTCAGGATATACTGTATTTCTGCTATCAATGATAACAGCAAGTCTCATGCTTTTTCTCTGCCTAGCGTAAGTCTTATTTCTTCTGGAAAAAAATTATTCTGTCCCTGAATTATATATGTAAATGAATAAATAGATACACACATAAATAAATAAATGTCTTCCCCCCCACCAAGAAAAGTTCTGATATCTATTAAAAGGAAAAAAGAGATGAAAACTTGATATTGAACATGGAGTCATGACCTACTGGATGTTCTTCACCTAGACTTTGTAGTTCTAATTTTCAGTGTAACACAACTCCTTCCAATAGTGGGAGAAGACCTTATACTCGTGCCTCTTTCCGACCTTAACACACTGTAATGTAAATGAAATTTACATATAAATGAAATTTACATACACACGAAAATGGTTCTTTGTTTTGTGGATATTTCCCATTTGGAGAGAGAAAGAAAGTGTTTTACTATGCTACATTAACAATTCATAAGAGAAGTTATGGACCAAATTCTGAAGAATAAAATGATACCATTATGCTCACCTATAAAATTCTTAGTTATTATTTCATTACTTCAGACTTAGGGAAGAAAATAACCTCAAGAATCAGTGTTGATATGTCTGCATACTCAGTTTTTTCTTTACCACCCCTTTCTGTTGCTGCAGCACCTATTTTCTAAAAAAAAAGTCTGCTCCGGTACCACAGCCAAAAGACCCATTCCATGATATCCCTTCTACGAATTTCCAGGTATGTTTCCTCTCCACTTGCAGGATTTTTTTAAATAAATGAGTATCTGTTTCAGGTTGAAAAATATGACCTGAGTGCCAGAGAGATGCTCAGAAGCAAGGAGTAATTTTCTTTTTTTCTTGTAAATGGGGCATTGAAAGAGGAAGTCCACACGCAAATAATTCTTTCATTTACCTTTTTACATTATGAAGCATTCGAGGTACATTTACCTGAGGAAATACATCATTTTACCCTGTTCTCCCGATAAGTCATCACTAGAACAATGCTCTGTTCTCAGCACAATGATAAAGCAAATTAAGGCTGTTGGTCAGCCTTCAGGGAGAGAAGGGGCAGAAGCATAAAAATCTACTGCTAACCAAAATACTTGTGTCATCGTAGATGTTGAAAATGGTATAGCATTTAGGATGTAGTAAGCAAGAGAGTCACAGCAAAGAACTGGGAGATTCTAGTTTAGGTAGAGAGGTTCAAGTAGATGTTCTTCATGAGAAAAACAAGGAAGAGAAAGATAGTCGCAGGTAACAGTGGAAACTCTCTGGAGGGCATGGAGGACAATGATTCCTGCAATACAAAAAGTCTTTGAGTTGGTGACATTCATGTTCGAAAACAAGAACATGCCTGCAAGGATATGGTGAACTGAACACTGGAAAAATTAATCCTTTTCTATTCCTTAGAAACGTTGACTTCTCCGTATATAAAAAGGTGAATTTTCTGTCTTTGTAGTAGAAAAGTATTTTAGTCCTCTTTGGGGAGCTCACCATGAAAGAAAGACCTAGACAGATCTAGTTCAGTGCTTTCACTGACAGAGTCTCTCAGCATCTTCTATAAAATAAATAGCCGTTGTAGGCTATTTATGACCTAAACAGGTAGGTCATAAATTGTAACTAGTGGCTAATCTCATGCATTAAACTAATGAAATATTTTATTCTTCATTTTTAGACAGACTATGAGAATCAATTAATAAAGGAAGAACCCGAAGAAATAATAACAGCAGTTGAAGAAATGGCATAATGGCAATGGCAATGGCAAGTGAAATGAGCAGTTTGAATTTTTCTGCACACTATATATCTGCTTTCTCTTTCTTGTGGGCAGAGATAAGAATGATACCAGTAGAGATAGTTTCCCAAAAATTTATCTATAAAAACTTATTCTCATTTGCTTAAATTTCCCATGAATAATGTAAGCTATAATTTACTACGATGAGTATTTTTGCAATATTTCAGAAAAATATTTCAGTAGTGTTTGGAAGTTGTTGCTGGACAAATGCGCACTGCGTTTTTACCCCATGTAAAAGAGTAAAATAAAAACAACTAAATGTAATGTTCTCAATCAAAATCTCCAGTGGTGCATTGCCTGGGAAAAGGTACAGCTAATATCCAGCTACATAATCACAGGATTGTGATCAGGAACAAAATATCTCATCCATATGAAAATCCAGGGAAAACTGGCCATGATTAAGCTTCTTTAAAATGATCATTTGCACATACAAAGGAATATTATCAAATGAGTCAGGAGATCAATTCCTTGTAAGTTCATTTGCTACCTCCAGAATATGTTGCTAAATCCTTCTTCACAGCACCTCAAAGACCTTGCTCCCAGATATTTACAAAATCAAAAATTTTCTCAAAATTCTTCTCACTTCATATTTACTGGAGATTAAAAAGTAGATTAAATTATGAATGCTAACAGGCAGAATACAGATGTGTGTTTGGGGGGTGCAGGAGTTGATGAATGCCAGTGACTGATTTTTTTTGCTCTCAAGCATAAGTCTGCCACTTGATAGCTGCAAAAATTATGGGGTGATAGGGGTGGTTGTATATTCTGATAACACCTTCACTGAGCAGAAGAGGCTCATCCTGAATCCTCCAATTAGTAAGAAGATATGAGAAAGGACCACCAATTAGCAGGCTGATGACATGTGCTTCTGCTGATCACATGTGCCTATGGACTCCATATCTACTGTTTGGATTTAGAAAACAGGGGCAATATCTATGCCATGCCTACTACACTATTTTATCCTGAATATTTTTTTTTCAAAGCTTTATTTGAGACATTTGATAATCTAAGAAATTGGGTTTTTTTTTAATTGGCCCTATCTTTGTCTCTCATTTCTGCCAGAGAAGCCATAGGACAGACTCTTGCATAATGGAATGTCTTGAGTGATTTGCACATTTAGGTAAATTGAGTTCCTGCAAATCAAAAGAGGTAATGCTGAGGCTAAGAAAAGACTGTACTAGGTAACACCTCTGTGTTCCCCTTTCAACCAAGAAACTGGGGTTGGTTGTCTCCAGCAAAGCAGAACTTCCTACGGGAGTTTCACTTCTGTCCAACGCAGAGAGCTGACAGGAGGAAGCTTGCCTTAAGCCATCTCTTAGCTGAGGTCCATATGACAATTCTCCATGCTCTCACACCAAGGGAGCTTCTGCAGCAGAAAGGATCTGTAAGGTCAGGAGGAAGCAAGTGTTGGCAGTTTGGGAGATTTGCTTATGAGTGCAGGAGACCTGGATCTATGAAGCATGAGGGAACATACTTCAGGAAGGACAGACCAGGAAGGCGAGGTGACAGAGTTGTTCTTTACATCAGAGAGCAACTGGTAGGTATGCAGCTCAGCATAGGGGAGGATGGAGTGTGGGTCGAGAGCCTGTGGGTGAGGATTAAAGGGCAGGCCAACATGGATGACAATGTTGTGCGAGTTTACTACAGGCCTCCTGACCACGAATGGGAAGTGGATGAGACCTTCTACAGTCAGCTGCTGAAAGCCTCCCAGTCACAGGCCCTGGAAAGTTGCCTAACGCAAAAGGTGGAGTCTCCTTTTCTGGAGGTCTTCCAAACCCGTTTGGATACCACCCTGTGCCATGTGCTCTAGGTGTCCCTGCTGGAGCAGGGGGATTGAACTAGATGATTTCTAGAGGTTCCTTCCAACCTTAATGATTCTGTGAGTCTGTGAACATTCCAGGGATTTTGTACCAGGGGCAAAGATAGAAGATGTTGTGAGCTGTTTGGAAGGATTATTTGGAGTAGCAAAGGAGGAGCAAGGCACTATAGTTCATGTCATAGCATAAAAGACACAATGAATGATATCCCATGCTGCTTACAAGAAACGTCAACTCTGCTTGTCCCT
Source organism: Nothoprocta pentlandii (assembly GCA_013398315.1). Lineage (NCBI taxonomy): Eukaryota > Metazoa > Chordata > Aves > Tinamiformes > Tinamidae > Nothoprocta > Nothoprocta pentlandii. The sequence goes on along the minus strand of VZSG01000208.1, from coordinate 172,329 downwards.
AATAGGATTATCTGAATCACTACCTATCTCCTGACTAAGGACTGAGGAATGTGCAGAGCTCTGGGTCTCAGGTTCTTTCCCACCAGAATGAGCTGAAGTCTGCTCTCATTACATACAAGGTGTATGTTACGGTACTTGCTTTTCTCTTTTCCCTCAGTATATTAAAGATGACCATGCCATGGTTTCTGCAGCCAAGGCTGACACTGACTGTCATGTCCCTGGCCATTTATTCATTCATGAATCACTGATCTAGCCGAGTACCTCTGGTAGTCAACTTGTTGTAAGAGACTGTTGTGGACTGTGTTTGTCTCGACATTGTTGCTGTACAATTTACAAATTCCTGGCCTCAGCATCCCATCTCTTGGAAGACTGCAATATCAGCTCCAAGTGTTTATCTCCATGCAGTTTATGAATTCTTGGACTAAGCATCCTGTCTCTGGAAAGACTGAAATATCAGCTCCAGGTGTTTTATCTCTGTACAGTTAACAAGTTCTTGGCCTTGACATCCTGTCTCTGGGAAGACTGGGATACCAGCTCGAGGTGTGCTATCTCTACACAGTTTACAACTTTATCAACTCTACACAGTTTACAACTGGATCAACTCAAGACCCTGACAATGCTCAACAGTGCAGACTCTTTGAGAGCTAGGTCACTAAAAGGACTACGTTTTTTCTCCCTTGGATGCAGAGTGAAGAAGCTTCTTTTCCTTCTTCTCAACTCTCTTCCAAGAGATCATTACCTGCACCGAGGCAGAGCTGACGAAATGTAACTGGATTGGTGGTGGTGGAGGTGGTGGTAAATAATCTTGCTGCATCTCTCCTGCTTGCTTGCTTATCTTTCTTCTTTTTGTTTTCCTTTTCTTCTTCTTCTTCTCTCTGTCCTATCACCATTATAAGAATAGAGCTTATAAGTTTGTATGGCATTTGACCTCATTTATGTCTTAATCTCGTTCTTGGGATTGTATTGAAATCTCCCCTGACAGTGGATCAGGACACTTGTATAAAATCTGTATCAAAATATTATTCGTGGTGCCTTCTATACTTCGCCTGCATTGTTTTTGCACTGTTAGGTTACCTTCAGGAAGGTTAATGTTGCCTCAGGTTGTTAAAATCCTCTTATGATGAGTAAAGTCCCCTCAAGGCAATACAGTCCCACTAGATGATCTAAAGAGGTCCCTTACAAAACATTTGCTGTGATTCTGCGATTCAAAATAAGTTTTCACTAATAGTTTCTTTTCAATAACTTTTTTTTAAAAAAAAAAGAATTAGAGTAGAAGCCTACTGAAGTGGCTAGTTAAAGTTAGAATTTATTTTTATCTCTTGATATTGAAATAGATAAGCCCTACTGTGTCCTCTCTATTCTGTTTCACCCACTGTTGCTTGTGACTAGTACGCTCATTGCATCCCCATTGCTCGCAGTTTGCACAGTCACCAGCATTCAAAAAAGTGGAATTTACCTCTAAGGCACTGATGAGAACATCAGAAATCCTATTTGTGAGGTAGTGGATGCAGGACCAGGTGTAGGGATAGGACATCCCTTTTCCATCCCTGGGCAAGGGACAAATGCAAGATTTGGTGTAAAAGAAAAGTTAGAGCATGAATTTTACAGGTGATTCAGATATTTGTCTGGAAGAATGGTGGAAGAAATCCTAAATTCTGGTCTCCAATAGTTGTTTCTCTGTCATGAGGAAAAAAATCATTCATTAATGACAGCTCTGTGAGTACCCTGTTGATCTTGTAGCAGTGAATTATTCTTCAAGATTTCCCCTCAAAGTTTTAAGAAAGGTCCTATTTCTTTTTTCTGTTCCTACAGGTGGAGGTGCTCCTTTTAGAGACAAAAGTCTGAAAAAAAATGTATTAGTATCTCTATCAGACTTTTCTTTCTGGGAAAAAAATAAATCTGTTTCTCTTTAAGTTCCTGGGTTATAATGAGCCCATTCTGCACTAGATTCCTGGCCTAAAAAGCCACTCCTTTGAAAACAATCTTTGATAACACAGTGGAGAATATCAGCTTTCCTTGAGGATTTTTTTTTAATTCTTTATGTTTTTGAAAATCTCAGGGGAGTGTTTGCACTAAACATGGAAAGACAAAGAAATCTTGGGAGTGGGAAAGCTCCTTTGCCTGCAGTAAAATCCTGTACCATTCACTGTCCTTGTGGATTGTTTAATTGTTCTGCTGCAGCACATTCTAGTTTAAAAAGGAAAAAGTACTCAACCCCCCAAACCCCAGACTTCCTCTTTGTGTTTCAAGAACTTCATTTCAGAGAAAGTAGAAGAACATGCTATTCCTCTTCAGTGGCTCTGCAGCCTCAGGAGTTCTTCTGCCTGAGTGTGTGTGTCTATTAGGAATGCACACTGGTGGCCTTACTGTTGAGAAATAAGCTGGAGAAATAATCCAGCACTAAACAGATGTGTTGTACCTGTGGGCATTGCCATGCCATCCAGCTGCTGCATCTGTGGACAAAACCCTATGCTCCAGCTGATTGAACCACCAAGTCACTTCTGTAGGCGTACGAGCTACCGCCTGCTCACAGAAACAGCTGTCCTCAAACACTGCCCCTGTCTCACTGAGTCACTCTCCCAGTGGCCGAAGGCTCCACAAGCCCAACTTTGGTGTTACTGATCCCACCAGTTGTTTGGGCTTCATGTCCAAGTCTCATCACCCTCCCTTCACCAATCTTCTAATTAGAGACGGCAGCAGGTAAGGAAAGGTCCTGGCTTGCAGGTGTCTGCTGAAAGAGTGGATAGGAGACTGCGCAAGGCTCTGGGAATTAAGCTCCTGTAGGGGGGAGTATGGAGACCCAGAGAGGTGAAAGGTTGGCAGAAAGAAGAGAGAAAAAAAAGGCAAATGCCCCAAAACTCTCTTAGACTTCCTTTATTGCTCAGAACCTCCTTTGATTATCCTAAACATTTTCTATGCTTCTTATTTATTCTAAAACACAGTTTATTACTTCATCAAAACTGTTTTTTTTTTTTCTTCCAAAGAAGAGGACACAATAGGATATTTTGGTCTTACTTTTCATGGCCCTTCCATATACCTCTCCATTACAGTAAGTGTTCACAAAATACCAATGTGTGCAAATATGAAATTCCTTTCAAGTGGAATTTTCTCAAAATAGCCTTATTTTCCCTCAGAATTACCATGTTCATCCAAGTCCTGAGGTCTAACCTTTCAGGTCACAGTTCACACCTTTAATGTAGCAAAGACAGTGATTCTTAGCAAATACAGCTTTTTGCATGACTACTTCAAAAGTATATCTAGTTTTTGATAAAATATCCAACAATTCTTATTTGCCCTTCATACTAATTTATTTGTTTTGCAACTAAGTTTCAGAGAAGTCTTGATGCATTTTTATGCAGAATGTAAATTCTCAAGTGATTCATGCGTTGGTCCTGATAAAGCTACTATTGCATTAGGCTTTTTATTATGTTACAACAAAAGCCCAGGCCAGACTCTGTTAATTCCCAAATATTCCTGTTTCTAGGAATGCCTAGAGTTTCTTAATCTCCTCCTTTTCTGGGTGTTCAAAGTGAATTGTTCATCTCCTAAATAAATATGAAGTGACAGATGTGACGAAATAAGCACATGGTGCCAATTAATACATTGCATTCCAGTTAATTTCTTGCTCTATACTTTTAATGATGTATGTGGTCAGAAGTAGAGCTGGTTTTGTCTTGATTTTTATAAGGAAAGACTTTTTACAATCAAAAAATTTTTAACATGTTGACTGGTCGGGTGAGAGTGAGACCTCATCACTGGAATAACTGAACTGAGAGCAAACCCAGGGTTTTAGTTTTGATACAACTTATTTGAAAGCCCTGTGTCCAAGATTTGAAATCCTCCCTTTCCCACACGCTTGGGGATTATTTCAAATTAGTTGCGTCTGGGATGTGGGGACTTCCCAGCCCTCTCTGTGGGGCTCAGAGTGGCCAACCCAGCCTGGCCTGCTGGCAGTCCCCACCCAGCAGGCCCTGTCTGGAGAACCCCTAACTTTGCCATTCTGGGACACATTTCAAAATACGCTATATGTTACTAAGACTTTTTTAGAGCCAGACAGAAAGGACTGTAAAAGAATAAGTATTCTGAAGACTCTGTGGATCCCAAAGCATTAATGGACCCTATACAAAAGGAAGGAAAAGGGAACTAGTTGACTTGTTCATGTTACATAAAATCATGAGTTGTGCAAAATCATGAGTTGTGCAATGAAATTAATTTGGTAAAAATGAGGAGGGAAGTGATGAGCATTGCATCTTGCAACACTTCCCATGGTGCGGCAGTTCCCTATAATGCAAGGGGTGAGGAACACACCCCTGTTTAGAGCTGCACAACCATTTCAAACGCAAATATTTCTAGCTTCTTTGAGCCTCAAGATTATTGTACAAAGATAAATGAGATACAGAAGCTTTGAAAAACAAGGTAGGTTCATCTGTTTCTTGTCTGACTGTTTTGATTCTGGAGGCATGCAGTAAGATATGAGGATGAATAGCAGAACCGCAAGGTTAGAAGAAAACCTTCCTAGGCAAAATCTCAGCACTGGCAAAGGAATACACAGAGCTAAACAGAAAAGATCTTTTCAAACAAAGTATCTACTCCCTGTTTACAAAATGTTCTAGTTACAATCTTGTTTTTCTTTCTGGTTTTGGTACTAAAACCAACTTTTGACGTTTTCTGTTTGCAGATGTTACCCATTTGCCTGATGTCTATTCCTCTTAACCTTTCCTTTTGGCACACAGATAATCTTCAGATCTTAAGTTAGTAGTCATCAAATAAACATATATAGCATTTCATACACCAGGATCAACAGACTTATTGTTTTGTGGCAGAAAACTGTAGCTGTTTTAACTTTTGCATGCTTTATCTGAACATTTTTCTTACTTCAGGAGAGATCTGCTTAATCTTCTCTCTCTCAACATCTGAGAGATGGGCAGAGGTCTGGAGACTCAAAGCATGATAGTACAGATAGTACAGTCCTTGGGGACATGAGCAATCTGTAAGAAAGTGTGTGCTTTAAACCTCTCTTGAAATGGAATAAGAGGCAGTTAAGCAAAAAATAAGAAATCAAATAAGCAAAAAGATACCCAAAAGGAGCAATCCAGAAAGAAGCCTGAGAATGACATGGAAGTTGTTCTGAATTATTGTACTGGAAATACAATTGAAAAGTAATTTTGAAACTTAATTTGAAAAGAAACAAAACATTGCAGAAAATGTATATAGTATGTGTGTTAGTGTGTATCTTTTAGATAGGTAGATCAACATAGGAAAGATAGAATAGCTTTTAAAAGATGCAAATCTTTCTCAAAGAAGAAAAACAGAATGCTTGTAAACATGGCATGTGAACAGGAAATGAAAAGGAATAAAAGGAAATGAAGAGTAACTCCCAAATATTCTCAAGCTGCTAGGAAGTTCTTTAAATATATCAACAGCAAGAAAGAGCAAAGGAATCAATGGGATGCTTTGGTGGCAGAGGTATAAAAGGATCCTTCAGGAACCATGAGGTTGCAACAGAAATTCTCAGTGCACTTTTTGCATCAGTCATGCTGAAGCCAGATGGGAACTTACAAGCTGGAAGACAAACCACTTTGAAATAAATATACAGGCTGTTTACCAAGTGCATCAATAATGCAGGTAATAAGACTAGATGCCAATCATCTGAGAGATCTGAAAGAACTCAACTGGGCAATTGCAGAACTGCTGGCCAAGGCACAAAATCACTCATTTTAGTGCTGGAGTGCTGGTCAAGTGCCATAGTAACTCCCATTTATGAAATGACACTAGAAGTGATCTTGGGAACCACAGCCTCAATCACCACAGTGATTATGATTTCTCTTCTGGTAAGGTGGTAGAAACTATAAGAAACAACAAGGTCCCTAAGGACATGAATTAATGCAGCCTGCTGGGAAAATGTCAGCATGGCTTCAGAATAGGGAATCTTGCCTCACTAGATATATGGGAACTGAAGGATAATGTGGAGGCAGGCAATACGAGCAAGTCACAGAGGTAAATTTAAGCACAAATGGTTCACTTTGAGATCATTAGGATCATCCACTTTGGGTGAGTTTTACTGCTTTCTGTCTCCAAGGAAGAAAATATGGTTGCTCGTCTTTGGCTCATCTTCTTGATCCAGTGGATGCTGCTGTTAGCCCCAAGGTGTGATGGCTGGCGGTGTAGAAACTGTGAGTACAATGATCCCGTATGACATTCTCAGAGGTGGGGTGTAATGTGCTTCTCTTTAGAGGTTGCTGTGGGCTACTTTCCTTATGGCTGAGACCTGCTGGGTAGCCTCTGCACCTGATAATCTGAGAACATCATAATTGCATTTGTACTAATACTTTTCTGTGATATTTTCAGTGGAGATGGCAGACTCACCTATTAGAAATCTGACATTGAACCAGAGGAAAATGGAACTGAGCTGGGTGAGCAGCATGAAATTCACTAAATATTCATGTTCTGATGGGAACGTAAAGATAACGGTAAGTTTGCTATATAAAATTTTAATAGAGATAAATCATTACTCTTGTATTTTTCTTCCATACTCTTAAGTAACTGAAAATGTATCCTTGGTAGGGGCAAGGTAGTCTGTGTTTTAATGCTTGTTTTTAGTGAGGTCCCTCTTTGTACTGAGAATCTTTGTCCATTCTCAGACCATTCTCATGAAATACTTGCTTTCAGAGCATTCTCATGAAATCAGGGCCTTGATGGGTGGAAAGTTAAGATTGCCCCGTATTCATATTTCAGAGGAACTTAGGTGAGAGACAGCTCATGAAGTGCAGAAGATGATTTTAAGTGCAATGGATAGACTTGAGTTATATGACTGTGTCCTGACTGACTTACCTCAAGATAACATTTCAGTGGCCCTTAAGATGCAATGATGTACCTGCTCAGGATTGCTTGATGTAACACAAGTTACATACAAGACAGCGAAAACATCCTTTCTAGAGTGGCTGCTATGACCAGACAGGGCTTCCATGGGTATTTCACGTAGTAGGCACTTTTGTATAGGTAAACCTATACAAACCTATATGGTCCTGAAAAGAAATGTGGACCTGAGTGGATGGTATCTCTGTAGCTAGATGTTCTTGGAGGGCTTATGAGGTCAGTCTGAAGGTCAGCATGGCTTGAGAACATGGGAAACCTATATAAATAGCTAAAAAGCAAACTATCTGGCTAGATACTTAACAGCAAACACAAGCCTTTAACCTTGGATCTTATGTGTGTGGATGACTTAAGAACTGTCATGACAATGAAAAGGCAACTTCTGCTTGTGCTTTAGTTTGTTTTTAGAAATGCTTGCACAGGGAAGACGGCAAGTAAGACCTTCCTCTATTATGTAGCTATTTTATGGTATGTTAACAGCTAACAGCTATGTTATGGTATGTTATTTATGTTAAACAGATTAGTTTCTAAGGCAGTGGCCTTCTACAGGTTAGACTGAAACTTCAACTCATGATGTTGTCCTCCTATCATAATTCTTCTCTCTATATATGTGTTGCTTATACTTTAGCTACATTCCTTCTTCTAGAGCTGAAAGCCGCAGTTGTATCAGCCCATTTGCCCAATATTTCTCATGCAACTGATTGGATAGGCAACCCCAAATACAGCATTGTTTTAAGAACAGGAACTGTATTAGTATGTATAGGTCTTGGCAGCCTGTTTTGTAGAAATAGAGATGGAGCATTTCAGGTTACATTATTTGCAAGACACTAAAGGTTTATAAAGGGTTAAAGAGAGAGATTTAAGCACTTAGACTACAGACTGTGTGGGGAGCCCCAGGAACTGCAAGGAGTTCCTTGGGAACTGCCAATGGGAGGCTGCTGGAAATACAGGTCAGATGTGTGGGTTGGACACTCAGGTGGCATCTTAAGGGCTCCTTAAATCTACTATCTATTTCCTTATCCCAGCTGTGCTAACCTTGAGTAGTGTCCAGGAAGTAGTGTCCTACTGTCCAGGAAGCAACTGGACATTTCTGCCAAAGTGAAATATGTGTGCCTGGCCCTGATGGGAATTTGTTCAACAGGTCATTTCACACACTAAGCCTGTCACCATGTGCTCTGTAAGTCAATAACTTCTTGCCAGGTCTTCCCCAGGTGTTCTCCCTACAATTACAATGTCAGTAAGCAATCCATACACTATGTTTAATGTTTCAGTAGACAGTTTCTAGAAAAAAGATATATACCAATATCCCTGTCTTCTGTCACCATTGTGTTGATAAGACAGCTATATTATCTGCTCAGACTAGATGCTAACTGTCAGAAAGCAAATGTTAGGGGACGTGACCCTCAATCCAGCTTCTTATTCAGATAATCATTTGTCCAACATCTCACTTTGTATTGAGTATAAACATTGCAACCAGCAGCATCCATATGAAAACACATGCTCCAGGATATTTGAACTCATCTGGGGCACTATGGGGGGCCCAATACACAATGAAAATCTGAAAAATAAACCATGTGCATATCATTTTTCAGGTGGAAAACACAACAACCTGTAAGTTTGAAAGCAGTATATCTTTTCCTCTACATAATGGTGCAAATTTTTCAGTTACAGCAGTGAACATCAACACTACATATACAAGCACATGCACATTTATTCCACAAGGTAATATGCTCAACCCTGGGAAAAGATTTGCCTAATTTGCCTGTTTTAAGTGTAAAAACATCTTTCTTTAATTCATTTGTTCTGTATGTGATCAACAACCTTCTTGTTCACGGCATTATGACAAGGTTTCTAGTCACAAAAAAAGGAGTTTCCCATGATAACTTTGTAGTTCTTTAGTCCTCAGTTGTCATCTTGTTTGTTGCTATCTCTTCAATTGTCATCTTTTAAATATTTGTGCTAATATTTTACTGAATACATTTAAGTGCCTTTAAAATGTTATTAAAAATCCAAGGAAAATTGTTTTATGGATACTGGTTTTGAATTTATTTGAGAAATCAGAGATACATGTAGTTTTACCAGAATATCACTCATGATCTCATAACAAACTCTTTGCAGTATCTCATCCACAATAAGGAAACGTCTGACAAAATTTAACTCTTTTTGTATCAGAAGGGTAATGCTTATAAGAGAGCTAAGAGAGAGAACAGCATGATCTGCTCAATTAAATAAGCTAGAGTTAGCATAAAAAAATACATTCATACTAGTTTTGTCAAACCTCAATAAATTGCTATTTCCTATTGAAAAGAGGAATGATTTAGGGATAAGTCATACTTCCTTTTAAAAAGAATATTTAGAAAAACTCATTGGGTCTTTGTTTGGAGGAGAAGGTGAAAATTGAAATTCTTGTGTGCAGAAAATGATTCCCGAAGTTAACTCCACGTGGAAGAAGGTATCTCTGCAGACCACAAAGATTTCCTAAGCATACGTCTGTATCTGTTTATGTAGGCTTCTCTCTTTGAAGTCTAGAGAGACTTAAGACTAGAGAGACTTAGGCTTCTCTTCTTCTCTGGAGCCCTCAATTAGGCTCCTCATTCCCCTACATATTTGATAGAGAATTGACACATATTTTTGCCAGCAATTAAGTATTATTGGAGATCTTACAGACAATGAATTTGAGGCACCAGTGTCTCATTGTGAATTGGAACAATTTGAGGCAAAGGAGTAGCCTGTTTAACTTACAGCCTGTACTAGAGCAGGACAGGCTCCTCTGAGCCCTATTCCATCAGATAACCTTATCCTTGTAGCTTTTAGCCATGAGAAATTCTTCATAGAGGCTGTCACTGTAAACAGCTTCCAGTTATGCTACTTAATGTGCTCAGCCCATTAAGTAATATCCAAGTAATAATCATTATAATCATCTGAAGTTGCAAGTGCCTAAAATATCTAAAGTGCATGCTGAGATCTTCCAATTTGTAGCAAGAGGACATGGGACATTGCTATGTTTCAGGAATGCCCGGGACAGCCATTACAAATTTCTCCTGTGTGATATACAATGTTTCCCTTATGAACTGCACTTGGTGTGTGGGCAGAGATGCTCCAGGTGATACCCAGTATTTCCTCTACTGGCAGAAATCAAGGTGAGTAGGTTTGGCTCTTCAGAGTTCTGACTTCTGATCCAACACATGACACTGACTGCATTCAACTTAAATACCTTGCTACCCACAGGGAAGAAGAGGAAAAGCAATGTGAGTTTTATATTAAAGATGAAAATGGGAGACACATAGGATGCCACTTCCAAAATGTGATCATGAGCAATGATACAATTACTTACTTCATAGTAAATGGTTCTAGTAAAGACTCCTTGATTCGATTCTATGATGAGTACATCAGCCTGTACAAAATCGGTAAGTGATTTCTTTCTGCTTTATTTCTATTTTCGCTTGAGGGGAAAAGGGAATTCATTCTCACAAAGAAGCTGTACTGATGGCAGAAAACTCTCCCTACAAAACCGTCTTTCTTGTTCCATAGAAAGTTTTGATCCTGGACCCAGTGGTTGTGAGAATATAATTCCAAAAGTGAATTAGAGCAGTTGGAGGCAGAGACATTAAGAAAAAACAGCTCAGAGAAGTCTGACCCTAACAGAGTACTAATGCTGAGAGATAACGTTTTTCAGCTGGATATTCATTTCCTAAAAGCCATGCAAACACATGCACTAATGGATGTGGGTATAAGATTCCAGAATTACACCTGAATCCTCTACATTTCTCTTCTGCCATACAAATATAGTTTTTTGTTTGTTTGTTTGTTTGTTTGTTTGTTTGTTGCTTAGTTTGAAAACTGATTCAGTTAAATGTTAGCCTAAAGTCAAAAAGAGATAACTGAAATCAGTCAAAAAATCTCTAGCTGCAATCTACCCTGTCTTCTTCAGCCATGGAAGAGTTTCCATAGAGTCTAATCTAGGTGAGGCCAGTTTAGTCTTTCTCCAGCAAGTTCCTCAGGACGTAAGAGTTTTCACTCCACCCTTGTACATTTACTATGGGAGTGAATCAACTCATTTGGCAGAGACCAACTCTTTTTGATATTGTGTTAAAAAAATACGGGCAGATAAGGCATCGTTCTACAAGGAGAAGGAACAGAGCTGGAGCATTTATTTATAGGAGATTCATCAATGTTGCCAAGAATCAACGCATCTGGTGGACTGCAGGACCCAGAGGATGCCTCCCGTGCTGGTCCAGTAGAGGAGAACATCTGCTCTAAATCCCCCTTTCCAGGCCCTGTCAGTAGCTGCATGTAAATGTCAAATAAGCACGCACACATGCATGGTAAAGGCACAGCCAGGCACAAATAGATCAACACAGGAAGAAAGTCAGCACTTCAATATCTTCTACAGGGACAATCCCCTGCAGGTAATCACCATAAACATAGACTGTGACTAGCCCAAATACATGACAGAATCACAGAATCACAGAATGGTTNTTCTTTTTTTCTCATTCACTTTGCCCAGCAACTCCTTACCCATCCATACACCTGAATCCTCTACATTTCTCTTCTGCCATACAAATATAGTTTTTTGTTTGTTTGTTTGTTTGTTTGTTGCTTAGTTTGAAAACTGATTCAGTTAAATGTTAGCCTAAAGTCAAAAAGAGATAACTGAAATCAGTCAAAAAATCTCTAGCTGCAATCTACCCTGTCTTCTTCAGCCATGGAAGAGTTTCCATAGAGTCTAATCTAGGTGAGGCCAGTTTAGTCTTTCTCCAGCAAGTTCCTCAGGACGTAAGAGATTTCACTCCACCCTTGTACATTTACTATGGGAGTGAATCAACTCATTTGGCAGAGACCAACTCTTTTTGATATTGTGTTAAAAAAATACGGGCAGATAAGGCATCATTCTACAAGGAGAAGGAACAGAGCTGGAGCATTTATTTACAGGAGATTCATCAATGTTGCCAAGAATCAACGCATCTGGTGGACTGCAGGACCCAGAGGATGCCTCCCGTGCTGGTCCAGTGGAGGAGAACATCTGCTCTAAATCCCCCTTTCCAGGCCCTGTCAGTAGCTGCATGTAAATGTCAAATAAGCACGCACACATGCATGGTAAAGGCACAGCCAGGCATAAATAGATCAACACAGGAAGAAAGTCAGCACTTCAATATCTTCTACAGGGACAATCCCCTGCAGGTAATCACCATAAACATAGACTGTGACTAGCCCAAATACATGACAGAATCACAGAATCACAGAATGGTTTAGGTTGAAAGGGACCTCTAGAGATCATCTAGTCCAGCCTTCCCACTCAAGCAGGGACACCTAGAGAATAGTCCAGTCTCTCTCTAAATAGTCCAGTCAGCTCTCTAAAAATCAAAGCAAGGTAATATAGACAAAACTTTTTTTGAAAAATTTTCTTTGCAGGCAATGACTATTCGTCTTCTGTTTTTACAATAAGCATCATATCCTTGGGGATGGTTGAAATATAAACCCCCCATATTTGTGCTTGCACTTATGGCAGATATATGGAAAAGATGATTAGATGTATGGAGAAGATGACTAGATCCATTCTTAAATTTGTAATTTAATAGATAATTTTGAACAGGAATTAAACTGCATAGTTTGCAACACAAGTTAGCCATATCTTCATGTTACGGAAGCATCAGGTGAGGAGACCTGAAGAAAGAAAAGTCCTTTGGATTCCTCAGCATCAACTTGTTCTTCCTCCATAAGGAACATCCTCATAAAAAGAAGAAAATAACTCTAAGTACTTTCTAAAGTAAATGGAAGAGTTTTGCATCTTGATATTGTCCTAAGTCTTATTCCCTGGCTCAGTCCATGTCTTTATCTGATCCTGGAGAAAGGATCTGAAAAGCTTATCTTTCAAATGTATCTAGCAGAGTTTCTAAGAATAGATACAAACAAGAATCTTTCTCTGTAGTTATGCTACCTGCAATCACACTGTCTTTTATCAAAACAAAAAGAGATTAAATGATTTTAATTGTATTTTGGTTGTATCATTTCAGAAAAGTTCATGCCTCCATTAAACGTTACTGCTAACTGTGATGGAAAACAAAAAGGTTGCCTAATTCAGTGGCAGCAACCAAAAAGAAGTCGTGTAGGGAAAGATTATTGTTTTCAATATGAAGTTAACATAAAATATAAGGTAAGAGATTTTTTTAATCTATATTTACCATTAGCATACATTTACCTAGACACATATATAACAGATCTTTCTCTTTTACAGTGTAGCCTTTCTCATATGTAGTACTGTATTTCTTTGTGGTCCTTCCATTCTTCCATTCTTGTACTCCTCCATGTACTGCTCCATCTTTTTGTCTCGATTCCCCTGAACAAAGCATTACTGAAGGCACATTGGCTGGGTACGACTGTGTAGGACTACGGGGAGAAGCATGTATGTATTGATCAAGACTTGAACACAGCCACAGTTTTGGCTTCGACAGAACTCAAAAAAGAAGAAAAAAAGATGATTCTTTTATGCAGACTTACTGGAAGTGTCCATAACTGCAGTTTTTTTCCAGTAGTACTATCTCTATGAAAGAGCAGAGGTAGACTGTAAATTCTGGACAACCTAAAAAACTAGACAGTACATTCAGTTAAAGAATCTGGATTGATGAAGGGGGCTTGAAGATTCTATATATCCTATCTATGCAGTACATGGAAATATTGAATATATATATATAGAAAATTACATATGTTAAATACATATGAGTCAATTTTTGTGTATGTGTTATGGTTACAATATTCCAGATATCATATGGAAGCAAAATAATCATTTGTTTAAGAGCTGAAACAGTGTAATGTTAAATAAAAGGAAAATAAATGTGAGAGAAAACAGAAAGGCAGAGCATCTAAACACAGGCTGTATTTAAAAAAAAGGGAATCATATAATCTCCTGAAATTCAAATTCAGATCTTGATTTTACAAGTCTTTTTAAAGCAATACAGAGTGATAGGTTGATGTGTTTCATCTCAAAAAGAGTAGACGCTATCTAAGCTATGCTACCATAGCTATGAAAAAATTGCATCAAATGACCACAAGATGGCAGATGGTGTCTACAGAGTGAAAAAAATGGCCAGTATTAGTCAGCTTGTGCCACAGATTCAAGACATTCCCTGTATTTCTATTATCTGAAATTGCTTATTCTGGTTGGGTCTTTCCCTCTCAAAGCTGAATTTTCTCCTAGGTCCAACTAACTGCTAAAAAACTGTCTTACTTTTTTAGCAAAATTAGGTTTCAGGAAAGTTCATATCACCTTTGCATACTGTAATTGCAGTGAAGCTTCTTGAAATCTTCAATGTCTGTTGCAAATCAGGATTCACTCTGTGAAACAAATATGTCCTTTCCTTTAAAATGACTCTCATGACAATTAAGCGTGTTTAGATGACTTATTCAATGAAGATGGAAGTGAATGGCAGTCAGCCACCAGACCATCCTGTTACATGGGGTTATTCTTTCCCATATGCAAAACCTTGCATTTGCACCTGTTGAATTTCATGAGGTTTCTGACAGTGCATTTCTCCAGCCCATCCAGGTTCCCAGAAGTAGCAGCTGTGCTCCTGCAAATTGGTGTTGTCCTCAAGCTTGCTGGGGTTGTGCTGTGTCACACTTCCCATGTCATTAATGAAGACATTGTTTAGTATTGGTCCTAGTAAAATTCCTGAGGGACTATACTAGTTACTGAACACCAGGTAGACCTTACACCATTTACCACAATTCCCTAAGCAGGCCAGTTTTCCACACGCCTTATTGTATGCAGCCCATTTCTGACTAAATTGGCAAAAACAGTGGAAGACTGAATCAAAGGCTCTGTTAAAATCTTGTCCGCAATGCCAGTCACCTCACCCTATGTTGTTCAGGTACGATTTACCCTTGGCAAACACATGCTGGCTGGCTGCTTTCAATGACCTTCCTGCCCTTTGCATGTTTATAGAGAGCTTCTACAAGAGGGGAGATTTGCTCCACAAGCTTCCCAGTGATGGGAAGCTCCCCTGAAGTGCGAGTAACTGTAGGACCCTGAACCTTCCTTCTTGACATTATTCAAGGCAAGCATGATGCTGTCTTTTTCCAATTATTAGGAAATTCCGCCAGTTGCCATGATTTTTTAAAGAGAACAGCCTCGCTGAAACATCTGCGTGTTCCTTCAGCACCCTGTGATGCTTGTGCTCTGACAAGCAAATGGAGAAGATACGGTTCGCTAGTAACTAGCTGCAAGTGGTCACGTCAGTGCATTGCAGTTGTAACAGCTATTCAAAGGAAATGAGTGAATTTTGTTGTATCTATGAAAAAAAGGGCAGCTTAAAATCTATTTAAACTAATGACAACCTCATAAGATTTCATCTGATGGAAAAGGAAACAATATTTACATAACATTTAATACGAAAAGTAATGACATTATTTTCTAAGTATAAATACTACACACAAACTAAAAGTTATATCTCACAGATTTTTTTTTTTTTAATTTCTTTTTTATTTTCTTCCCTGGATTAAAACTACAGTTTTAATTCAGACCAGATCTGTTTTGCTTGTGTTTTAGTTCAGTCACCAATCTGAAAGAAAAATTATTTCTTTACTTTGGGGAAAACAAATTCTTTTCCGTGGCAGAATTACTCGCAATATAAACTTGGCAATGTAGAAGTAATATTTATTAGATCTTAAATCTGAGGTAAGTCACCAGCTATGAAGAAAGTGTCATGTAGATAAGAAAGAGCCATGGGGTGAAAGAAGATAGTGGATAAAACGTGACTTATAATCTAATCACAAAACAAGCAATCATAAAAACACTATTTTTTTTCTAATTTACAGGATAATCTAGAGGAAGGCATTACCAGTATAACTGTAAGTCTTCCTGTTAAGTTAATCAGTAATATGTTGGCTTCAAAGACATCTGTGAAAAGCAAATAGTATGCAAATTCCTTTAATATCAGTATAACAACACTCAATATCCTATGCTTTTTGAGATGCCTTTTTATATATTTTTAAATGTACCAAACTGATAAATCATTATAATGTTTATGACATTTATCTTACCTTATTGCTATTATATATTTTGTAAAACCTTCAGTTTTATAATGTCCTGACCCCTTATCCCTCAAATATTTGAATATATTTTGAACTAATATGCCAATGACAGCAGAGACAAGAAGCAGAGCAAATATCTTCTAGGAATTTAGTTGTTTATGAAAAACAAAGATAACGAAAGCCTGTCAGGAAGGGGATCCATGTATGCTATTCTTCAGATATCCTGCACCTCTTTAGTTAGCACAGCCTGCGTATTCTGAAAGTATCCAAGAGTAAGCATGTTTGAGTAACTTCTTTAATAATACAAATTTTACAGGTTTGGATGGAATTTTTGTCTTGAAAAGCCATAATGCACATGAGAAATGGGAATTGCATGCTGAGAGTTTATTCTGCATGTCACTCTATTCTAGCAATATTGGAATGAGACAGTCCAACATCCTCTTTGGCCTCCATGAAAGTGCCATAGGAAAGGGAAACTCTCAAGAAGGCACACTTTTTGAGATGCTTAAGAAATTAGAGGTTAGAGTGAAAAGACAAAAACTCTTCTAAACAACAACAAAAAAAAGGTTTACAGAGAGAAAGGTTATTTTTGGAGGGAAATATATGGATTCGTGCATGTTATATGCATAATAGACATGCATTTATATTTTGCTCTGTAGCACCAGCCTCCTGTCATAACTAACGCTCTCATAACTTTGTGAAAGTTTCAGTGGTAAATGAACCTTACACACTGTTAGCATGTAGAATGTGATGAAGAAAAGCTTCTCAGTTTAATTGCTTTACTTTTAGGAAAAGAAAAGCTACTTATTTCAAAATTTCAACTCAAAAAAGAGATACCGTGTGAAAGTCAGAGCAGCTGGCAGTGACTTCTGTCTGGTAAACACAGCCTGGGGGGAGTGGAGTGCACCTCTTGAGTTTGGTGAGAATGAAAATCAATTCTTTGGTCTAGTTTTATGCACTTATTTCCTGTTTACCTCACATTACTTTGCACCTGCTAACACAAAAATATAATTTACGTGCAAACGTTTGGTTTCATTCGACACTACTGTGAAGTAAAGAGAGTGTTTGTACATCTCTTAACACTCAAACATTTGGACGAGTCAAAACTAATATTAAAATTTATACAAGTGTAAGTGAAACCATAGCGGGCATTTACTTCAGAAGATGAGCGAACAGGTTCAATGTTAATATCTTCCAATATATATTCCTGCTTAAGCACTAAGTTAAAGAGCTGATTTTTATTCCACACAAACCTTTCAGACTGATATCCCCCGGTTAGTGTCCAAAGTGGGCGTCTGACATAGTTATGTCACTATTTCTTTTTATTACACTAAACTATTATAATTGTTATTCCATCAGGAAATGAAGAAGTTATTTCTCCTTCAATATTGGCCTTAGTTATTGCTTCTGTTGCAGTATTCTTAGTGGTGATCCTCACAATTTTTTTCTGCAAAAGGTAGGCCTAAGTTATGCATTTATTTTATTTTGCCTGTGTATGTGTGAAACATATATGAAGTTCTTTAGAAAACCGATATGGTAGAGGTGTTTTAGTAGCACAGATAAAACCTTTTCTATTCACACTGCAGTAACTAACTAATAAATAAAACAATTAAATAATTAATTAAATGAAATAATTAATTAAATAAAATGAGATGTGTGCACTGAAGTATCATATCCAAAGTTTCCCCTTGGCAATTATATGTTATTACTCATATTAGTAGTACAACTGCTGTGGATATTTGTAGTGTATGCTGTCTTTAGAGTACATTGCCTGATTCCTTGAAGTAATAAATTTATTGCAAACACACAGTTTGATTGTCCTTTCCAATATAGACTGTGGAAGATCCACTAGAATGCCTACTGTTTTCCTGAATGGTGTTCACGCTGTGTTGACACAATACGTATTTTCCACTTTTCTTTCATTTCTTCTGCTCTGGAAGAGAAGGATAAGAGCTCATTTAGGGATGAAGTGGTTTTATACTTGCTGATTACTTATTTTTTCTTTTCTATTCCATCTCCTTTTGGTCTCCAGGACTGGCTGTTGGAAAGCAGCATTCCCACAAATCCCAGAGCCCAAAAACACATTTAGAGTACTGCCTGATACAACTCTAGAGGTATCTTTTTTTTTTTTCCTATTTATGCAAAAAGTATGAAACTCAAGGTTCTACTGACATCTAAAAGGTAGTGCTTAGATGATAAAGAGCATAAGATATAGAATAAATGCTGCTCTTCATCAGCAGAACAGGGATGAAATTCACCAAGGGAGTTTTAACCCACCTTTACTATCTGCACATACAGCAACCCACAGGCGCTAGACCCTCCCATATCAGCTTCCTGTAAGTCCACCAAATGTCTATGCCCCATTCCCAGGACCCCTGACCTGCTCACCAGCCCTGACCGTGGTCATTCCAGTTGTGGGTCTCCTCCTGCTCACCAGTTAGTCCAACATGAAGCTGTCTAGGGCATGCCTACAAGGTGGGGAGGAAGGTGACAGAGAAAGAAGTTAGGAACAGGATTTTGTAAAATGATAGAAGAGACTTCAGTGAACAGAACCGTGGTTTCACCAGACAAGCACACTGCCCAGCAGCTCACCTACATTTAGTCATCCCTTTCCAGCAATACATTCCAATATTCCAGCAATAAATCTTTGAGAAGATTTATAAAAATTTGCATTGTGTGCTAAAGAAAAACATAAATTCTCTCTGCCTAACTTTAAGCCTGCATAAACCCATGTGCCTGCATTGAGTCTAAAGAGGGGTTAAAAATTCAGTTGTATTCTACTGAGGAAAGCTTGTTGGCTAAGAAATAAAGTGAAATATTCCTATAAAATATACAGGAAATACTGAGATATTCTCAGAATTACAAATAAGCTAGGAGAGACTATGTTTATTTATAAAACTAATGGACCTTTTTTTTTTATTTTCTGCAGATTGAGTACAAAATGCAGTCGATAACAACAGAACCCAAAGAGATAATATTAGTTGCTGAACTAGTGAAATAACCAAAGTGAAATGAGAAATTTGCAAGTGTTTTTCTCAGCTCAGATGAAGCTCTATCTTTTTATAAATTCTGACATAATCCTCAGGCTTTCTCCATTTTTCTTCTTTTTCAAATACAAAGGCAGTAGTGAAGCTAAAAGAGACTGTTACCTCATAAACAGTTTTTTGAAATCCCATTGTGTTTGCTTTGAATTTGGACTGACTTCAGCTGTTTGGTTAATTGTCTTTTTTTTTGGATGTCTTTTTTTTTTTATGAATATGATTGAAATATTTTTTTATTTGAAATTAGAAAGAGACATAAATTGTGATTCTTTGTCAAAGAAGAAATAGCAGCCACATAGCACCAGAGTGCTGGTTATATCTTGTGATTGTAGAGGAATATGAGCCATTCTGAGGATATGCTAGGGTTGTATGGAGGTGTAGGAATGTCTTTCCCATCTTCTAACCCAATGATATCTATACCAGGGAACTAGTAGATTATGCAGGTCACTACCAAGAGAAGAAAAAGACTTGTCTGATGAGAGATTTTGACCTTTTTTATTTTGAGCATTTCCAATTATATTTATAGGACCCCGTATGAGCTGAGATACAACAGGACATGACGTCCACTATTCATCCTGTCATTCTTCCTGGTTTTGGGAAAACTGTTCTATGCAACAGTAACATGGACTGCAGACTGGACAGACGCCCAACCCCTTACTTGCTATTAGATCACAGAGATAGAGTCCACTTACATGTTCAAGGGGAAAACAAAATATTGTCTCTGACCACATAAATCTATTCCTACAGAGGATACTGCAGCATACAACTCTTGGTTGTGAACTTCACAACCCATAATACTCTCTAGAATACTTAATATTTATTTAGTAAGAACACCAAACCATACGATAAAAGAGTGGTCTCCAACTGGCATAAGCTTTTTTTCCAACTTCTAGAGATCTAACTCATGCCAAAATCTCCCAAGGTCCTGAGCCTGTAGGTCTGTAAATACTAGCCCCAGAACTATCTCTACATCTAGCTTGATTTTTATGAATAGTCCCATCCCTGTGCAGCAAAAGAGCTTAAGAGTGATTACCAGTGACATGAGTTTCCAGCTCAAGGCCTTTACAGTATCAGTTTATTCTGTAGCTTCTCAATCAGCAAATATGTTCTTAACATTCATCATAGGCACATTTCCTTTATGAATACTTCAAACTGTTTCATTCTTGGGTTCTTTACAACAAGGTTTTGCTGAATTTTATCTTGAACTGATATGATACTGATTTTTTTCTATAGCCTCTTCAACCAGCACTTTGTTTTGAGAGACATGTTCCCTTTCATTCTCTTTGATGGAATGAAAGTGCATCTGCAGGACAAAATACTTCCTGAGGTCTTCTGGTTTCACCTTATCTCTTTCAGCAATTCTTTTAATATACCTTAAATATCTATGGGCTTCATAGTTTCTGGCAAGCTTCTCTTTTTTTTTTTTTTTTTCAGTGACTTTTCTGTAATAAAAATCTTTTTGGGCTGATTTACTATGTTCTTATATTTACTCTGCAAGAACACACATTCTTTCCTGTTTTCCTCCTGCGGATATGGCTCCAGATTTTTGCATTGTTGTTTTCCACAGCTTCTTCCACCTTCTTACTTTAGTAAGTCAGTATTTATGAGATTTTTCTTTCTAAAGATAAAAAAAAAAATCTTCTTATTTGAGTTTTTACTATGAATGGGGATCAAAGAGTAAATTTCTATTTTGAATTTTTATGTGTGAAGAAATATAGGAGAACATAGCTATGTCTTTAGCATATAGTGTGGCTCTGAATGCGATACTCAAGTTCCATATCACTGGTTTTGTAGAAGTGTATTATTTCATATTTGCACAGAATAGCAGCACTATCGCTGCTTGGAAATCGTAATTTCTGCATCCCCTGCAATGTGTAGCAAGAGGCAGACAAAGTAAATCCTTGTAACAGGCAAGTAGTCACTATAAAAATTATGATCAACAGAAAGGACAAAAGACAAGCATGCTTACCTCTTCCAGTCTCTTTTAATATCCTGGACAGATCAGGGGTGCAGTATGAAACTCTATTGTACTCGTATAATTTGTTTTACAAGCACCTTTCTTTGGGAAAGAAGCATAGTCCAGCAAGAATGTCAGAATCTGCACAGATAATAGCCAAGCACACACAAGACTTCCTTTGATTAAAGCCTAAGTCCATACAAGACTCATCTTGCATCTAGAGTTATACAAAAGAATGTAGTCATCTGATTCCCCGCTTTGGATATTTGGCCAGTAAGCCATTCATTTGCTACTACCTGAGGATGAAATGCTGGAAGATCACTATGACCTCAAAGGTTGTTTAAAGACTTAAAAAGAAAAGGGACAGCAGTTTTCCTCCTTAACAGAGTTAGCTTTCCAGTTCTATTATTTGCATCAAAAAGAACTTTATTCTGTGTGTAGCCCCACTGATTTTAATAATTGATACATTATCACTTTCACTGTCAGAGACTCAAAAGCTTGGACTTCTATGCTAGACATTTGAATATAGACCTTTAAGTGTTAGACTATTTTTTATGACACAACTAAAATATTAGACTAAAAATTCTCATGACTACTTTCTCTAACTGTGGCTAATTGTCATTTAAGAGCCCAGGAACATATTATTGAACTCTTTAATTATGTGAACACATGCAAACTGCTGATCAGACATTACCCCTGTCCTGAGCTAGCCTCTGGACTATGCCCAGGAGTTGTTCAGGACATCACTAGTAAACCCTGGCCATGTCTATGCTGGGAACTGTTGTTCTGGGCATGTTCCAGTGTTTAGAAGCTTCTAGATACCAGCACAGGCAGAGGACATCCCCGGAAATGTCCAGCTTCCAACCTAACTGTGTTCATACAGCCTTTGGCACACAAGAACTCTTTATCTTTTGCAAAGTTAATCATTGTCTTTTGATGAAATACTCATTTGGGGAGCTTTTTCTTTTTTTTTCTGGCAGTAGTACAAGAGGGTCAATTTCTCAGTGAAGTTAAAACTTAGTTCATGCTGGGCGTGCAAATCAGTGTGCATTTCCCTAAGTCTATAGTGGCCAGAACTGAAATGCTTGCGGTCACATACTAAAGGAGTGAGGGACTGAACTAAACTACACTGAATTATGCAACCTTTCCTCTTCGACTTGAAATCACTAGACTGAGGAATGATTTTCCTCTAGTCC
This sequence comes from Nothoprocta pentlandii, assembly GCA_013398315.1. NCBI lineage: Eukaryota > Metazoa > Chordata > Aves > Tinamiformes > Tinamidae > Nothoprocta > Nothoprocta pentlandii. Next base: position 150,232 of record VZSG01000208.1, on the reverse strand, counting down.
ACCATAACCTAGCCATGAATTGTGAACCACGAGTGCTCAGCCCTGAGCTATTCGTGTAGTCTGTGCTGGAAAAGAAACAGAAAAGCTTAATAAAAGCAGTGCCAAGACATTCAGGAAATACCACTAAAGCCATGTTAAATAGATCTTAAACTCCCCATTTGTTTCCTATTTTCTCTTAGAAAAGTATAATATACTTCAAATTATTCAAGAAAATATTTCGGGAAAACTGGCAGGTATCCTCCAGCACCAAGAACAGGCCATCCAGATACTCAGAAAAACAAGTAGATATGTCAGGAGACTAGTTTGCCTAAACAGGAACTCGTGGGGGAACTCCAGTGCAAAAGGTAATACACAGGAGATGGAAGCTGGAACAGCTACAGAGGAAGTGTTTAAAAGTGTTTCCCAAACATGTAGGAATGCCAAAGCTCACTCAAAGTTGATGCTGGCCTGGGATGTCAAGAACAAGAAGAATTTCTAGCACTACATGAGTAATAATAGACTGAGCAAGGAAAATGTGGGTTTACTGCTGAAATGGGGGAGATGGATTAGTAGCTGATAGGTCACAGGTAAGACTGAGGGGCTTCTTTTTCTCAGCCCTCACCAAGAGTGTTTTCCAGGCCTTTGTGACTAGTCAAAAAGTTTAAGGAGGTGAGGAACTACCAATAGAGTGCCAAAGTCATGTCAGGTATTACATGAGAATGTAATTAGGGTGACAGAGCAGTGGAACAGGCTGCCCAGGGAGGTTGTGGAGTCTCCTTCTCTGGAGGTCTTCGAAAATCCACCTGGATGCCGCCCTGTGCCACATGCTGTAGGTGTGCCTGCTTGAGCAGGAAGGTTGGACTAGATGATCTCTAGAGGTCCCTTCCAACCTTAAATATTCTGTGATTCTGTGATTCTGTGAGAAATTTCAAACCCATACAACTCTATGAGAGACAAAAGGCTGCAGTTAAGAGTGCTGATATCCAGTCAATCCACTCTCTGTCAAGTTTGGAAAGTCATGGAGATCTGGAAATGTCTCTGATAACTGGAGAAAATAAAAATTTGCACCATCTCCAAGAAAAGCCTAAAAGTTCAGCCTGGGGAACTACAGATCTGTCAGCTTGGAGAAGTCATGGAACAAATCTTCTTTGAGCAAATTTCTGGGCACGTGAAAGAGAAAAAGATGATTACCAGCAGGCAGTCTATATTTATCAAGGATAAATGATGACAGACCAACTTGATTGCCTTCTATGATAAAATGAATATATCTGCAGATGAGAGAACAGTAAATGTTATTTACCTCAACTTTGGATAAGTTCTTGACACTGTCTCCCATAAATATTCTTTATCTAAACTGAATCATTACAGTCTGGTTGTGTGGAAAACCATATGGCCAAATCTTGTTGGATAATTGGACATAGAGAAATCAGTGGCCTCTACGTGGATGCCTGTTACAACAGGTGTACTGAAAGATCCATCCAGGGACCTGTCCAGCTTAACATATTTATCAGTGACTTGGAGGAAGTGGCTGTTTTGCATCTGCAAAAGTTTCATCGGTTTTGCAGTTGATATAAAACTGGAGTGAACAGCTGATACACTGAAATGTTGGGCTGTCTTGAATAGGGACATAGACTGTAGGAATGGCACAAAAAAAAAGCCATTAGTATCTGAATTTACTCCCCCTAGAAGAGGAAAAAAAGAAACAAACATCAAACATCAACATTTTGAAAGGGTTTTTTCAAAACTGGTGTTATGAAAAATGACAACGAACATTTCTGATTACTATATATTGCATTGATGGGCAACTTAGAATTGTCCATTTAGTCATTTCTTGCAAAAGACTGGCAACATTTTTGAGACGTATATTAGATTGCTGATTTTCCTGAGCTCTTTTTAATACAGTAACTATGGATCTCCTGGACCTGGGCATCATGGTGGACAACAAGTTGACCATGAGGCAGCAGTGTGCCCTCATGGCCAAGAAGGCCAACGGGATCCTGGGATGCATTAAGAAGAGCCTCTCCAGCAGGTCGAGGGAAGTGATCATCCCCCTCTACACAGCCCTGGTGAGGCCACATCTGGAGTGCTGTGTCCAGTTGTGGGCTCCCCAGTACAAGAGGGATGTGGAGCTGCTGGAGAGAGTCCAGTGCAGGGCTACGAGGATGATTAGGGGCTTGGAACATCTGCCCTATGAGCAAAGGCTGAGAGAGCTGGGCCTGAAGAGAAGACTGAGGAGGGATCTGATCAGTGTCTATAATTACCTTAAGAGAGTGAGTGAGGAGGATGGGTCCAGCCTCTTTCCAGTGGTGGCCACTGATAGAACTAGAGGAAATGGCCACAAACTGAAGCACCGAAGGACCTTAAGGAAAAATTTCTTAACAGTGAGGGTGACAGAGCACTGCAAGAGGCTGCCCAGGGGGTTGTGGAGTCTCCTTCTCTGGATATCTTCAAAACCTGCTTGGATGCCGCCCTGTGCCACATGCTCTAGGTGATCCTGCATGTGCAGGGAGGTTGAACTAGATGAGCTCCGGAGGTCCCTTCCAAGCTTAAGGATTCTATAATTCCATGATGCTATGATAAAATATTATCAAAATTTTTTCAGACTATGTAGTCTCAGTCCTCACCAAGAGGGTCTTCCAGGCCCCTGTGACTAATGATGAACTAGAGATGATGAGGTGTTCATGAAAAGGCTAACAATGCCTACATCAACAGCATGGAGCAACACTGGCAACAGATCCAAGCAGACAACCCTACATCAACACCAGGGAATCACATCAGTAAAGCACAGTGAAGATCAACAAATATGAGGATAGGCACAGGAGCAAAGGCCTGAGTTAAACTGCAGCATATGAGCCAAGAGGCACGACGATTTACATAGGTGGAGATCCCCGACCAGGTGTCTACCATCTCTTTCTGCCCTGTTGTCTCCCAGTGATGAGATCGCAGGTTACCCAGCCAGGTCAGAGCAGGGCTAACCACAGCACAGGCAGCCAAGTCCTGAGGAAGAGGGAGAGGATGCAGAGATGGTTGGTGCACAAAAAGCCCTGGTGAGATAGTCTAGAAAATAGTTTAAAATAGAAGCCAAAACTGATTCAGTTGCTATTTGGATAGTCTGAAGCTACTGGTCACATGAGCTATTATGACCATCATTGGGTTATGTAGAATCTGATGAAATATGCAATCACAAAAGGACGACATTCCTTTCATCAAAATCAATAGCCTCTTCTAGGAAGCAAGATACAAGTGGTCAAAATTTTCTCTGAACAATTTAGTCATAATCTGCTTCTTTTCTTCACCTAGATTTGAGTTATTTCATCCTTCAGACCTTTAGGTTGTCCTTTAGATTGTCTTCACCAAGCTTTCCCATCCTTGTGCTCTTTCTCTTGCTCCCAGGTGATGACTATGCTTTTAGAGCAGACTGAGGCCAAAATCCTCTCCTTTATCACAAAGACAGATAGGTTCTAAATCATTAGGCACAGCTAACAGTGAGCAAAACTTCTTGAGTAATGCAACTTTGGAAAGCAAATTACATCTTGAAAGGTGAAAGGTGAAAAAAAAAAGACAGTGCTATTTATTATACTTCCTAGTAAAAGGAAGCAAAATCACAGAATCACAGAATGGTTCAGGTTGGAAGGGACCTCTAGAGATCGTCTAGTCCAACCCTCCTACTCCAGCAGAGACACCCAGAGCATGGGGCACAGGGCGGCATCCAGGTGGGGTTTGGAGACTTCCAGAGAAGGAGACCCCACAACCTCCCTGGGCCAAGAATATTGTTAGCTAAATGAAAAGTTTGAGAAACAATAATAAAGGTCATTGTTGATGACACCTCCCATTGTCTTCACTTTCTCCCAATTTCTCCTACGAGGTAGGCATACGAACACATATTTTCCATTATAAATTCCTGTGTCTAGAGATGACAGTACTATAGATAATAGAACTCCACTATAGAGGTGGTTGGTGGTACCAAAGTAGAATATATTTGATGAATAGACAGTTCCAGACTCCACTGACACAAGCACTCATTCATTTAGGCTATGTAAAAGAAGGAAATAAATTTTTTCTAGTGAGCAGAATACTTGAAACATGCCAGTCTTGTTCACAAGGTTCCAAAAATATCTGATGGGGTCTGAGCCAAAGATGAAGTACATAGTTCTAGATACTGATTGAAAATCCTGCAGCTCAGACAATGATTTACATGCCCTCTACCCTCAATATTGCCCCACTTAGTATCATATAGTGTGTTCATCACTAATATCAAGATTTCACAAAGCAAAATATTATTAACATGCTTTTCTAGTATAGATTGAAGGGAAATGGTGGACAAAGCTCAGCAGTGTGGACTGAAAAACCAATATATTTGTAGTTTGAGATGTTCATGAATTAAATCTTTACTGGTGGACTTGTCTGTAAGTAAAATAAGAAGCCCTAGGAAGACTGGGGAATTTGTTGCCTTCCTGCCTACTCTGAGGGGTAGAAGGTATGAAGTAACTCAAATTATTCTTATTACTAGAGATTGAGAACAGCAAGAATTAAAAATTAACTATTATGCAAGGCACAGCTGCTTTCTCTGCCTGTTAAGCTATCTTATCATGCAAAACAAAATGGGAAGTGGCTAACACTCAGCACCATTCACACTCACATTTAAATTTGCCAGAAGTTAAAGAAAACATTGTTGATTAGAATCTCACATTTATACAAATGTGAAGTCCTCTACAAACCTGACATTACTGAATTTATCAAGGAGTGCTGGTAATTTTATTTTCATTTGAAAATTCGAACACTTTTGCACCTAGCCTATGGTATTGTCACCTAACATGAACAAACAAATGAGCCTAGAGTTGCATATTGAGGAAATTCCAAAATTTGGATCCAATATTCTCATTTTTTTTTTCCTTCAAACATGTAAAAGAGCATTACTTTTCCTGTTTGTTTGCTGATGCATGCTTAATATTGATATTCCCAAAAGGAGAACATGGGCTTGTGCTGAGGTCAGTCAGTTTCTGATAGAATTAAGTGTTCATATTATCAGCATTTTAAATATGAGCTAGCAACCAAAGAGGAAAAAAAAGAAAAAAAATGCAGTCATTTCTAAAAAGTATTATTCCTGAAAATGTCCTTATCTGTAGGAAAGCATGTTCATATACTGTAGGAAAGCATGCTGCATATTCATATACTATGAACACTGTGCATTTGTATATTTTTGTATAACGAATTTGCATATTACAATTCGTTCTCCGTACATTGAACATAACAGGAAGGAAGAGTTACTTAAATGGTCAGTTCATGTGAAATTGTTAGCATCTGCAAATTAAGAAATTTAAGGAAGTTCAAAAGCGGTAAGGGAAATGATAAATTGACTCACTTTCTGACTTGCAGCTTTTGCTGTTAAATACCAGTACACCATGACAGTTGTTAAATGGCAGAACAGAACATCTAGATGATGCCTGCATGACCAAGTATACTTGATGCTGCAATCCAAAATCAATCAAGACAAAGGAGAAGGCTTTTTCTGCTTTTTGAAGAGGAGGTATGTCTGTCTTTTTTATTGTCTTTTGCTTGTTCCTTGTGACATAGATTAGTTGCATAACACATAATATTTGTGATGGTTTGTTAGACTGGAACACTTTCCAAAATTAGTTTGACTTCCTGTTCAAGAAAACTAAGCTTTTGATGATACATTAGCTTATGTGAAAAACAATGTAAATTTCCATAAAATTTCTGGAGCTTTCTGCAAGATCAAGGAATGCTATGAAGTATCTCTCATATTTGTTGCTCTATTAGACATTTTTATCTGACATTTTTTTCAATAAATAAAAGAAATGCTATTTTCTGTCTCCTTTTTAAAAAGTAATTTAACTAGAAATATGTGGATTGTTATTGCTTGTAAAAGAGTAAACTACAGGGTCACTGAATTTGGAAGTCAGCTCAAGAGACCTTCTAGTCCAATATCTCCTGCTCAAAGCAGGATCAACTCAAGCAGGTTGCCCAGGACTGTGTCTGGATTTTGACTATCTCCAAGAGAAACAACAGCATCTCTGGGCACCTCTTTGTTTGACCACCCTTGCAATAAACAATTTTTCTTACGTTTAAGTTGGATTTTCTGTGTTTCAGTTTACCTCTCTTTCACTGGATATCACTGAAAAGACTCTGTCTCAGTCTTACTTATTCTCCCAGGAGATATTTATAGGCATTAATAAGATCCTTCTGAGCCTTTTTTTTTTTTTTTCAGGCTAAAAAGTCCCAGTGCTATCAGCTGTTCCTTTTATGAGAGACACTCCACTCCTTTGGTCACCTTCATGGCCCTTTACTGAAATTGTTCTCTTATCTCCATGTCTCTCTTGTACTGGAAAGCCCAGAACTGGACACTGCATTCCAGTTATGGCCTCAATGGGAGTGGAGGGAGAGATCACCTACCTTGACCTGCTGGCCACATTTGGCCTAATGCAGCCCAGGACAGTGTTGGCTATCTTTGCTGCAAGGGTACAATGCTCACTCATAGTCAACTTTCTATCTACCAGGACCTCATATCCTTCTCTGAAGGAAGAGTTTCTGTGGAAACTGCTATAAGTATACCACAAACTTTAAACATGATTGTGTTTTCCTTCTAGTCCTTCCAATTCAGACCATTCCAGAGCAGATTGGAATTAAGCCATGTCTGCCTCCAATATAGGCGCATGTTTGCTAGTATATGGGAGAAGAGTATCCATCTTACCAGGAGTATGTTCATTGCTGCTGAATAGAACATATTAGATAAAAATTAATATTAGATAAAAAGTTTTGAAGTAAGTTAAACCTCATCTTTGATAAGACTTTGCAAGTGAAAAAGAAAGAAATAGTTAAAAAAAAGTATATGTAATGGGCCAGGACCCTACCTCTAAATAAAAGAAAGACAGGAAGACAGAATCATGGCCCCAAGGCTGAGCAGCATCAGTTATCTCACAGCCACATAGCTTAGGAAAATACATTACCTTTATAGCAAATCTGTTGTGGATAGACTAGATAGATTGATTTGAAATTGAGCAAGGGAGTGAACAAAGACCTACGGACTGTGGAAAAACAGGTGTTTGAGTTCTCTCTATGGCACTCCCCCACTTAGCAGTGTGGACAAAAGATGAAAAATCAAAACACCTGTTAGTGCCTGGACAGGAGGAAAAAAGGGAACAAAGAGATGAGAAGGGATGGAAATTTTCATCCTCATTGTTCTTATACTAGATGTTTTTATACTAGTGGAAACACTACTTATGCAAATATATTAGTGTTTATATTGGCCTCTTCCTCCAAATAAGACTGACATGACTTACCTCTTTCTTCTGATACCTTCAGAATGGAGCCTGTTTAGACCACAGAAAGTTTGACTGAATCTGTTTGCAAGAGATCAGTCTGGGAGGGTGTGGAGGACACTGTGCCAGGTAACTCCTATGGATGTGGTGGTGGAACAGTTTGCTTGGCCAGGGGAGAGAGGGGCAAGGAGATCTCGGCTGTTCAGCTCATGTTTTCATGCTCATGAGTCTGACACTGATTCCTTCATGTACAATTCACTTTAAAAAACAGTCAGTCAGAAAACACAATTCCATAGGGAAGCAAATGCCCTAGTTCTGGGGTAGGAGAAATGATTCTTCCTGGAGAGGAAAATGAGTTTTACAGGCCCTGATCTTCCCACTGCAAACCCAACGTCATGTCTAGAGCCTGAAAGTGATGCTGGCAGCAAGCACTTCTCTAAGCAGGATGAAGTCTTTTTGGCAATGCCACAGGTGAGTGTATCCATAATAAAACAGAGAGTGATTTGGAGGTATCATCATGCATTCAAAACTTGCAGGTGATTTTGACAGGAGCCATGAGGGCAAACAGCTAAAGACAAGAAGGATAAAGCAAAGAAAATAGAAGGGAATACACAGTTAGGAAAGAAAAGGAAAAGCCTAAAAATGAGCATAGGATGAGGAAAGAAAGGAAAAAAGATTCAAAAAAAGTGACTGAAGAGAAGATAGAAGAGGGAGAAAAATATTCACATGAAAAGGGGCCTAGAAAATGGACAGAGCACTCCTGTGTACAATGTTGGGGAGATTACTGATAGCATGGGAAAGTGCGCCCCATATCTCACAGAGCATTTCAGTGCCAGCCCTCTGTACTGTTTGTACTAAAGCTTCTTCAGTATCACTTCCCAGCAGCTGTGGCCACATCCTTGCTAAACATGATGATTTACAAAGAAAAGATTGATGCTTCGGAGATAAACAGAGAAGTATTAGGCTGCAGTGAAGAGTCTGTCTCCGCTGCAACTCCTGCATGTCTTTCCATCCCAGACAAGTTCTAAGAGACTGGGATGGACAGGACATATTAAGTCACTTCACACAAAATGTGATATGACATGTGGAAATACACAAGTCTTCAGCTTGCTTTGAGAGTATGGCTGTTTGGTTTTGTTTGTTTGTTTGTTTGTTTGTTTGTTTTTGTTCTTATCACAAATGGAGACATCCTGGAATCTGTTCTATTGAAAAGATTATACAAAATAGAGTTGTTTCTTTTTTCTTTTTCTTTCTCGCTTTCTCTTTCTTTCTTTCTTTCTCTCTTTCTTTCTTTCTCTCTTTCTTTCTTTCTTTCTTTCTTTCTTTCTTTCTTTCTTTCTTTCTTTCTTTCTTTCTTTCTTTCTTTCT
>VZSG01000208.1:122652-140865 GCA_013398315.1 Nothoprocta pentlandii | reverse complement strand
TTCTTTCTTTCTTTCTTTCTTTCTTTCTTTCTTTCTTTCTTTCTTTCTTTCTTTCTTTCTTTCTTTCTTTCTTTCTTTCTTTCTTTCTTTCTTTCCCTGTGTTTGTAAGAATTTACCTCACAGCCTTCAAACTGATGTCAGAAACACCAACAGTCAAGAAAATTACTATTAGGCAATTAGACTACTAGTATATATTAAAACAAAAAATTAATCAATAAGTGTTACTTCTTCACACAGAAAAGAACAGAAGAAAAAACACTATAAGAAGAAAAATTATTTCCAAAGAGTTTTAGCTTCCTTTGAGAAAAGAAAAAAAAAAAGGTACCTAAGCTCCCGATATCAGCTCTGTTAGCAGCTCTGTTTTTAGGAGCTCTGGGCAGATTTCCATACCACATGACTGAATGGGATGTTATCTTTTGCAGATATCATCATTTCTTCATTAATTTAAATTCCCTAAAATGCTCTGTAGCATCTTACATGGCAGCAAGTATGTTTAACATTGGAAGCAGGCCATTGTGAGAATATAAAGATCTAAAGAGAGAAAGAGAAAAATTCAGTTTAAAAAGTAGGGAGCCACTTGGCATAACAAGCAGAAAAATCTGTGAAAAAGAAGAGTATACCTTAAACCCCACCAGCAGGTCTGAATGAGATAAGGATAACTCTTGAAAACACAGCTATGAAGATTTTGTGGAACAGGAACCCAATACCACCTCTCTCCTGTATCCTCACTCTCTACAGAGAGGTCTCTGCGATGCTTCACCAGAAGTAATAGTCACGTGGGCTGTAAGACACACAAAAACAAAGCAAATAGGGAAGAGAAGCATGGTCAGGAATAAAATGTGTGTACTTCTTACAAAATGACTTTAGTAAAAAGAACACCCAAATCCAAGAAACTCAGGTAGGGAAATGGAAAATAAGGTACAAAATACCATAAGAATTTTACAGAGCAAAAATAGAAAAGATTTGAAAACAAGTACTGAAAATATATATACTAAATTTAAATGAAGCTTTCCAGAAAGTAAACTACACACATACTTTGGCTTAACTTTTCTTTTTTTTCTTTTTTTCTTTTTTCTTTTTTCCCTGAAGGCTTCCTCTTCTCTCTTTCTAAAGGAGAAAACATGGTTGAGACTCCCAGGCTTATTTGCATGATTTGGTGGATCACTCTGTATCATCTATTGCATGCTGATACCTATTGTACGAAGTGTAAGTAAAATATTTTTGCAACAATATTTTGTAAAACAGGTTTTCATTTTTTACTTATGAGAGATATTTGCAATTAATCTGCCAATTATCATCTTAGACCTGCTAGATACTATTCTTTACACTGAACAAAACCAACAATGTATTCTTACCAAAAATATTCTATAAAATTTACAGTAGAGACTCAAGAATCACCTATTACAAACTTGACATTGAACTGGAGAAAAATGGAACTGTCTTGGGAAAGCAGCATGAATTTCTCTGAGTACACTTGTGTTGTGACTACAGATAGAGCTCCTGCACAGAGAACGGTAAACCTGTTATTTATTGAGGACAAATAATGACACAAATAATGGGAAAAAAAAAAAAAAAAACAGCTACAGGTAAAATCTGATTAGTGGTTTTCTACAGTTTTATCTGTCTGGAGACTGCAGGAAGGTGCAAGTGCTAGCATGCACTTGCTGTAAGGGCAGCGTCCTGTGTGTGCCTGAAAACAGTGGGGACCAAAGTGGAAGGAAGGGTAGTGAAGGATGTGAAACAGGACTCCAGTTACTGAAATAAAGGACAGTATGTGAGACATCTAGAGAATGTGCCCAGTGTCTGAGCTGGGGTATGGATCAGATAATCAAGCTGCAACAATTAAGCAAGGGGAGCAGAGCTTAAGAATCTAAGACCGAAAGAGAGACCTTTCAGGAGAAAAGTGAGTTCCTCAGATACTGCTATGTATGTTTGGTATCTTATATTCTTCACACTCTGGTTCTCAGTAAACCAGGTCATGCTTCTAGGTCATGTTATAAGCATAGGAAGCTCAAGAAAGAGGGCTTATGCGTCTTAGCAAAGTAGATGCCTTAGTTAGAAAGCATATTGAAATAATCCATCATTCTTTTATTGAAGACTATAAGTGTTTTATTGAAGACATAAGCATTATGCCATAGACTACCATCTTTCTTAACCACAGGGGACATCAGATGAGTACACATCAGTGAGGAATTCCTTCTGGGGAGGGAGAGCCTTTTTCTAGGGTCCTCTGGTTAAATTCCATTTTGTTCCCTTCTTTTATTAACCATCTTTTGTTATGCCATTAGGCATATTAACTTTCCCTAATTTCCGCACACTAATATAGCATTTAACTCCTGATCTGGAAAGATTTTGTGTAGTTATGTCTTTTTCAGCACTTGGCTACCTTCTGCATTACCCTCAATTGGTAAAAGAGTTAATCCATAAGCCTAATAAAAACATATATAAACTAGTTTTGTCCCTATGAGCTGAGTTGCTAACCTGCCCTTCCAGAGTCAGTATCATCTATTAGAGCAGAGTTAAAACAGAAAAATAAAACATCCTTATATTATTTTTCAGGTGGAAGGTGCACCATGCCGCTTTTCAATGGGGGTAAACCTGCCTCTCCACAATGGGGCAAACTTTACAATTGCGGTACCAAACACAGACATCTCAAAAACCTGCCTTTTCTTCCCTGGAGGTAATGCTTGATAGTCTGGGTAGGATTTTATGTATTTGAAATTGTTTAAGGATAAAAATTTAAATAAATAATAAAAAAATAAGCTTGGAAACAATTCCTTTTACAGAGGTTAGCTACTTCTCTTGATTTTAAAACTTTCTATAAGAAATGTTTCCACAGCTCAGTTCTGCAGGAGGTATATTATTAGAGAAAATGACACAGGGTAACTGTGATTTAGGAGTGTATTCAAATAACTGTTCTGAGTGCTGGAAATTAAGATGGTAGAACCTATAGCTCTATTACCTGTTTTTCTGCTGGACTGTTTGTGAGTTTGTCAGGACCCAGAGCACAGGGCTAGCTAAAGGAAAAGGCAAGAAATCAATTAAACTGATTGAATAGGAGGAGGAGAGAGAAAAGGAGATGCTGGAGATAAGCAACTAGGATCAAACTGAAGGTACTAATCTCCCCATTGGTCCCTGGCACACACACAGTTGGTGCATACCCATGGAGTCAAGATAATTGTTTGCCTGCTCCCTCTACGTGTTATTCCAAGTGTGATTTAAGCAGATCCTAGATTCCTAATTCTGAAGTAGAAGTTTTAATAGCCTGTTTTGCATTTCCCTCTTGTTTTTCTCCACTGAACTTGCCCAGTTATCAGTGGTTCTGCTGCTGTGCATAACTGGAGGATTTCACACTCCTCAGGACAAGATTAGCAGCTCACTCGTGCCCAAGAGAGTATTCCCCTACTCATTTCCGTCTTGGGACTTGGCAAAGGAACTATTCTCATGGTTCTCCTCAAAATGCAGCACATCATTGCCTTTTAAAACCCTTTTAATGTTTTTCCATAACCAGCCTAAAGTGTAGGTTCCCCAGGAGAAAATCAACCTTGCTTCTCCAAGAGTAGCCTCAGTATTTGATGTCATGGAAGACTGGAGGCAGAAACAGAGAAACTATCCAGATCTTTTTGCTGATGCTGTGACACACTGCAGAAGAAGTCAGAAAACATACTGAAGGAAAAGAGAATGAGACTAAACATGAGTACGCAACCCAGCAGAGAGGAAGCTTCTGAAGAACAGGAGTTTCTGCTTAGAACGAGCTCCAGAAAAGGAAGTGCTGAAGCCACTTCCTTCCCATGGTGGAAACCTCTAGCTGCTGGTTATTTGATCAGGGAGGAAAAACAAGTCCCACCTTGCTTTTAGAAGTCTGCTTTTTAAACACAGTATGTAAACAGGTCAGGAGAAGTTTTCTAAATGTTATTCCCAAATGTATCTCTCTGTAGCACTAAGGATGTTGCTAAAGGCAAGCACACATTGCTTTTCCTATGTGAGAGCTGCAATCACTCTCAGGTTTCCCAGTTCAGAAGTCATCAAAACAGGGTGACAGTCTTGTTTGCTCAGTTTCCTTTGGCCACCACACGCTGCTCTGAACTCAAGTTTCTGTTCCTTTCTGGAGACCTCAGTTAGGCTCCTGCCTCTTCCTACAGAGGCCACAGAGATCTGAGATAGATCTCTCAGGGATGCAGAGCCTACCTTAGGAGGCTAAAAGGCAGATGCTGCCTTACTCAGTGGTGTGACACAAGCGTTTCATTTTGATCCGGAACAGCTGGGAAACTAAAAGGGACATATCAAAACACAGGAGGTCAGTGTTGAGGTCATTCTGTTTTAGATTGTATTAGAAATTAGATTGTATTAGAAATACAGGTTCCTTCAAACTTTAGTCTATCTGATTTTATCTAAACTGTGCCTGAAACAAAATCCATACTAAACACAACTCAAACATCTTCCATTTATGCTACTTAAAATCATCATTCTTAAACCAAAGTAATAGTAAACTCAAGTTGTAGGTCCCTAAAATACCTAACTGGATACTGATATCTTCTGACTTGGAGTAGTCATACAATTTTCCCTCAGGTGACATGCAATATTGCTATGTTTCAGGCATGCCTGGAACAGCCATTACAAATTTCTCCTGTGTGATTTACAACGTTTCCCTTATGAACTGCACCTGGTGCGCAGGCAGGGATGCTCCAGGCGATACCCAGTATTTTCTCTACTGGAAGAACTCAAGGTGAGTAGGTCTTCTTGGCTCCTCGGAGTTAATATTGGTCTAACATGTGACACTGTAAGCATTCAACTTACTTAAACACTTTGATGCACACAGAGAAGAAGAAGAAACACAATGTGAGCTTTATGTTAAAGATGAAAATGGGAGACACAAGGGATGTCAATTCCAAAATGTCTCTATAAAAGATATAACTACTTACTTCATGGTGAATGGCTCTAGCAAAGACTCCCTGATTCGGTTCTATGATGAATACATCGTATTGTACACAATTGGTAAGTTTTGGCATTTTTTTTGTTTGTATGTTTGCTTTAGTATATAAGAAAGGAAGTGGTAAATTTACCTCTTAAGACAAAAAGAGAAGAAAAAAAAAACTAAAACAAAGTATGTAGCTATTCTAATTTGCAGAGCACGACTTGGTTTCTGATAGCTGAAAACGTATAGTTCTGAACATGAGTTAAACAACTGCACAGACAGCCTGAAAAACAGCTCAGAGAAGGGATATGAACATATCCAGATATTCTAAGTAATGAAATGAAAAGATTAGATTTTCAAGGCCAGATTTCTAATAGCTCTATTATGCTGAGGGTCTTGTCCACCACTTGCATAATTCCATGCTTCTCTGAAAGCCACAAGATCAAAGTGTCCTAAAAGCAGAGGGAGGACACAGATTGCAAATTAAGGTGGTTTAAGTTAAATATGTATATGCTACCCACATATGAGCTAAGTGTTTAAGCTTCCAAACAGATCTAGGGCAGAATTCTAATGCCTAAAAATGTACATCTAGGGCCATTGGAGACACAGTAAGATGTCTAAGACTTACACAAGGCTCACAGATACAGCCCAGGACTGGTGAGAGACCATTGCCCATCTGGCCCCCATAGAACATAGTTATGTTCCAGCAACTGAGTCCTGCCAATATTCAACATAGACTATAAGGTTCCATTTAGCTGAGCTGTCTTGGACAAACATGGGCAACAGCAGCTCGATCTTCACTGGCTATAATGAATGGTTGGATACTTGGCTTACATACAGACAACTACATTCTGGACACTCTTATTTTCATGACTATATCTTCTAGGTAAATATTACAATATATATAACCTCCATCCTTTCTTCTGTGGTGAACCTGCATCGTCAATGGTTAGATACAGGAAAAAAAAATGACCTTGTGCTGATTGTATTGCTGAATTACACAAAAGGCTTCCCATCTCTTTTACATGAGCTCCAGTTGCCTCAGTTGCATCTGATACCTAATTGCCTAATTTTGCTCCTGAATTTTACTCTTCTGTACTAGATGATATGGATTAACAACAATCATTAGCACATAGCTGTACAGAATTTGCCTCAAATACTGATGTATTTTGCTATGAATGCATGCATTGTGGCTGATTATTGACCATGTCTAGAATGATCATTTTATTTCGTTACAGAAAGACTCACCGCTCCGTTAAATATCACTGCCAATTGTACTGGTGAGCCACGAGGTTGCGTTATTGAATGGCAAGAACCCCTTACAAGTCATGTGGAAAATAAAGATTGCTTTCAATATGAAATTAACATAAAAAACAAGGTAAAAAGTTTTATTGCTTTTCATTTTGCACTTTGCCTACGTACATGCACACAAACAAATTTTTGTGTCCTTCTTTTACTAACTTTCATCTCCTAAGCTGTTGTGTTCCTCTGCTTTGGTCCTGCCATTCCTGCACTCCACCACTCGGCACCTAAGTTCAGAATAACAAAGTTATAACAAACAACAAAGAAGAAAAGAGCATATGGCTACAAAGGGTCAAATTTATACCTTTTTTTCCAGCTAGCTCTCAGACAGTGCAGAGAAACTCGGAGACTGGGAGAGCAGATTTAGGCCGGTTTCCAGAGAACCGCGTTTAAGGGCCACACGATGGCAGTGCGGGAGCAGGGAGGAGGCGCCGCCGTCGCCCTCGCGGCAGCCTTAGCATCTCCAGTCCTCTAGATGGTTCCTGGAGGTTCCTGAATGGTTCCAGATGGTTCCTGGAGGCCTCTGAACTTCATTCAACACATGGGACGGGTCTCTTCCTCTCCACCTCCATCCCAACATCCCTCTAGCAACCTCATGTGCTTCCTTCAGAGGCGGCCTGCCCTTGGGGCCTGCTCAGCCCGTGCCAGTCCCTGTTTTTCCACACAATGTTCACCAAAACCTCCTTTTTGCAAGCAGTGCTGAAACAGAAGCCTCTCTTCTGAAACACTGAACGCACCAGCAGCTGGGGGGCCGTGCTGCACAAGCCCCGTGTAGCCATCAGCAGTGGGTATATTTACTTTTCAGCTAGTTACCCCATGCGCTCTGTGCAGTTGGATGCAGAACTATTCATCTTGTTCCAGGGTAGACAGACAAACTATGTCCTTAAAGTGCTTCCTTCTTCCCACTGATTATAAGAGAAATTGAAGATGAGCCATTCAGATGTAAACATTTACCATGCAAATACCAAAAGCAAGCTGGGATTTATCCTACTCTATATGCAGGGTACTACCAATTTAGTTACCAAATTACTAGGTAATTGTAAGAAAAGTACAGGGCAATACAAAGTATGTCTCTTTACCGTATCTATGACCATTTTCCATCAAGTACAGCAGAGCTGAGGTGTCAAATCTTCTTCAACAGATCTCAGTGCTTCAAGGACCTCTTTTTTTAACAGACAAAAGATCAAAATTTGAAAACGTGTTTTATGTACTTTGTTTTAAAATGAGCTTTAAAATGAGCTTTAGGAATCAGGCCAGAAAAATCCTTAGAGACCACAAATTTGACATGGAGAAATGAATGCGCACTCTTCCCCCCTGTCTCAGAGATACTTATTTTACCATTGTATGATTTGCACATGTGGATGATTCCTAGTTTCGGACAAATGAGGAGACTCTTACCGTGTTTGCCAGCCACAGTCATAACACTTAGGGTAGTGGAATTTCTTTGGCCTCTGTAATGCAAAAGTCTTACGGGAAAGATGAGTTAAGGGGTAAACATAAACATAGGATCACAGTAGGCTAGCACATCATTAAATTTCATGATTATACTCGAAACAAAGTCTGTAGTTTATATAGCCTGCAGACAATTTGGATTGCCTGGGTTGTGCATCTTAAATGCAATCATGGTATCTACTTTTGTAGCCCTTTCAAGGAGCAATTATGATATTCATAATTTTGCTTTTGGCTGGTACAATATGACTGTAAGATCTTGTACTTCGAAAGTTCTACATAAAGATACAGGTTATAACATATGACTAATGTAATATGGTGAAAGTATATTTTCTTTAAAGAAATATACCTCCTCTTCCCCATGCAACACTCCGAATGGGAGGGATTCATCTCACAGAAGTGTGTAGATGGGATGCAGATTTAGAATAAGACTCCCACATGCTTGTATGAAATTCATCTCACAGATTAATGCAACCAGCTGTAGGTGTCTGCACACAAGATGGTCTCACACTGTAGCCAACACGCAGCCAGGGCTCCCTTCAGCAGCGCACATGCCGGTACCCTGCACCCCTTGAGATGTTCTGGGTATCTCATGTAGCTGCCCAGGAACCGCAGGTATAACACACACCTTTCTGGAGCAGCCACCTGGAGCACGGCAGGACACCCTGTAGCAGCTAAAACATCACTACATACCTAAGAATAGACAACTCAGCGCACCCACACCGCCCACAATAAAGGACAGACTTCCACCTATGTCCAAAGACGAAAGAATTCAGCAAACAAAAAGTTACAGGGAAATATTAAGGTCTAATTTATAAGGCATCAGACGAAGCGGATGTATTTTTTGAAATGAAACTTTCAATACTATCTTTTTGACTTTTCAATAATGCTAGCTATCCTTTTGCGATTACATGGGAGAAATGTTTTCAGGACCTCAGCGTTTCAATGTCTTCTGGGATCCTTATTGAAAGCACTGCTTGTGAATTTGTTTTCCCATTTGGCATTCTTGCTTTCTTGGTTCTTAGATTCTCCATATTTTTCAGATTCTTTGATCCAGGTTTATGTTGAGTTCTAAGCAAAATAATCTTGACAGTACAGGATATATAACTCTTTACAGTATTTTGGGAAAACTCTGAGTATAGATTATACAGATCAGTAATATGTACCTTCAGAGGCAAATGTAACTTCATGCAACAATTGAAAAAAAAATTTATTTTATTTTACTTTATTAAATTTATTTTTCTTTTTTTTGTTCAAAATTAAATGGACAAAGCCAAACTGAGTAAAATGCTACATTCTGAGATACTATTGGCACAGAATCACCATTTTTTTCAGTTGAAAATGACTTATATTATAAGCAAGAAACAGAGTATAAAAGAAAGATTTGATTATCTGCTAAGAAAATCATAAAAATTAAAATTTATATTTGGTTTTCAGGATGAACCCAAAGAAGAGAAGATGAATCCTCCTGTGAGAGTAAGTTTTCTTGTAAAAAAAAAAAAAAAGTGCTTTTGTCCTGGTACAAATTACCATTATATAGATATAGTTCTATGGCATTTTTCATGTTTTCAAATTTAGAGAGAAGAGTATTACATTGCAAGATACCTAGTAAAATATACAATTACTTTTCTATATAACTTCGACCAGAAAATTAAAACTTGCATATGAGGTGAAAAACTCAAGTTTAATTGTTTTGATTCTAGGTAAGGAACTACAGATATGAATTTCAAAATTTCAATGCTAAAAAAATATATATTCTGAAAATTAGAGCGCGTGGGAAAAACTGTAATGTAAACTCCAGCTGGGGAGAATGGAGTGAGCCCATTGAGTTTGGTAAGCCTGCAATATTCTTTTCATCTCGATTATTTTCCAGTGTCACCATTTCCAGTGTCACGTTCACCTCTCTCACATTCACAGATAACAACAAAATCTCAATTCCTACCCACTGACACGGAAGGAGCAGGGTAGAAGTTATTAATATAGAGGAAATGCCTAAATAGCATAGTGATAGGGGTTGGTATGAGTCTTCTCTTCCTCCCGGCTATTCCATTTCTCTTTTTTTTTTTTTTCTTTTTTTTTTTTTACCAACATTCTTTTAATAAATTCATCATCTTTTCTGTTTTTCCATCTTATGTTTTGACACATTATTTGTGTCTTTGTGGTAAAGGGTGCTAAGTTTAAAAGGTTTATGTTTTAAAATGGACTAAATATACCTGAACTTTTTGTCAAGGTTCTGTAAGATGCCAAATCAAAGTTCTTAAAAATATTCAAGAGGTTATATGCAATCATCATTAATTACTACTAACCAGGAAAGTCAATTTTTAGTATGCTCTGATGCTATGATTTTTCCTCTCTTGGATGTTTCAGGTCAAAGGAAAGATGATTTATTTTTTGTGATCTTAATACTGATAACACTTGGAATAATCTCTGTGACATTGCTCCAATTCTTTCTTTGCAAAAGGTAAATCTGTCTTAGAAAGGTAGCTATTTCTGTGACACACAAACATTCTCCTTACCTTTAGAAACTTTAAGTACCCAACTGTTATCAGCATCATGAATGATAATTACCAGTATTGTTCTGGCTGACTTTGAGTATGCAAAATTGCTACAGAGAAACAGGGGGAGAGGATATTAAAATTAATAAGTGATTCAAGACAGCTTACAAAAACAAAGTAATTCTGTTTTTATTTTTAAGCATTTAACAACCACATGGCTTTCAAATCATTAGCTTCCTATAATACAAAACAACAGGGAATTGGGGGAAATATGTCATTATTTTAATAAACTTCTCACTTTGGGCAGAAGTGATTTATTTTGTGTAATTTATTGTAACTGATTAAGTCATTTATTGTGATTGTAGTCACAAAAGTATAGCTACACAAGTAATTAGAATAGTTATGCACCAGTCTCCATTTAGGATGTTTTCTTTCTCCTCAAAGTGATCTACCAAGCAATATATGTTTTCATTCTTGAAAGAAATGTCCTTAAAGAACAGACATTTGTGCATTTTGCAATCCCAATATTCTAATTTCTTCAAAATTCTGACTTATACCAAAAGGTACTGCGACTTCAAAAGAATATGTTCTCCCATTCCACAACCCAGAGACAAATTTCATGTATTAACTGATGAAGATATGCAGGTATTTTTTTTTTCAATTTAGTCATACTTGTTAACTAGAACCCACTGTGCTAGAAGGTTTAGCGTACAAATACAAGAGCATTTTGTTCTTAAAAAGTTTGTGTGATGCATGTTTGAAACTAAAAATGTTTTCATGACAGTGCTGAGACTAGTGATTTTCCTGCATGTATTTGCATATATTAAGGTCAGAGTAATCATTTTAACTAAGTTTGGTACACACAAATTATCAATCTCACTAGCCTGTGATTTCTATTTTGGAAAAAAAAAAACACCACTAATATTTGTTAATATTAATAATACAGTGTGAACATATGTCTTGTAATTCTGAACTATATATCTTTACTGTTTTTTGTTTTACCATGAAACATGGAAAACAGGTCTGGAAATAATCTTGGCACCTTTTAGATGCTTTGCTCAGCTTCGCTATCCACAACATTCTTAAAGATTGCTATCTATTTTATAATAGGTGGTCTATTCTAATGCTTAGCTATCCTTAAAGTTTTTATTTTATTATTTATTTAAAAATATATAACCATTATTACTTCTCCTTATTCCTTTTTTTACAATGTTTTATATACACTATCAACAAACTTAATTCCTTCAATCTTGCTTCATATATCATGATACCTACACTACAAATGATTCATTTTCTAATTCTCCTTCTAAGTGGTCCCTTTGAAGACTTTTTCTGAAAACATGGTTTGCACTGTCTCTGTAAAGCAGCAGAATGATTTGTATTAGCTGGCTAAAGCAAAGATGTTTCTCTTTTTAACATTAAACAGATCATGCTAATTTTTATTGCCTGCAATATTCCAGTGGGCAACAAAACCCTTAAAGGAGACTTTAAGAAGGGACACTGAGAGCTTTTCCTTCGATCAATTACACAGAACCCTCAAAGCTACTATTACTGATTAAAATTTTCCCATTTTGACACTATTACAAAAAATCGTCCTCATCTTCAGTTTTACTAAAAAGGAGGCAGCAATATGTTTTGGATGAGTTCTCATACACCCTTTTGAAGTCATAAATACCCAGTATCTCACCTCATGACAGTCAGCCAGACCTCAGCAACACGTTGCAGTCTACCAAGTTATCAGACAGCATTTGCTAGTAACGTCATAAACAGTCCAAAAATGGCATACCCCCTCAATTGTGTATTTTCACCAAATGAGGAGGGTTTATTTATATGGATCCAACTTCATGAACTGACACGAGCACTTTCACACAGGCAACTGCCCAGTGGCACTTGGCAGCACGCGGTGACCTCTGCGCAGTTTCACACGTGCAGACTGGCAACGTGAAAACCATTTGTGTATCTAACACAGCTCAATAACTTCTATCCTCACCTCTTTTCATCTAGCTTCTAGCTACTGCAAATAGATTTATGGCCCATTTCTAACCTTTTAAGGTCTCTTGCCAACTGCGACATTTTGAAGCTTGCACTTCCCCCACTTGGTCACTACTATGATAATCTTCTGGAATTTCTCATTATTTCCTCTTCTCACCTGCAATAATGCTTTTCCTTAAATAAACAAAAAACTTACTTATAGTCAAAGCTTTCTCTGCACTCCTTAACATGTATATTAAAAAAAAAAAAGCTCTTAGCAATTTCCCATGAATATTAGCCAATTCAGTCAGTTTATCAATGCCTTTGATCCTTTAATCCCTTGCTTCATTTTTGCAATCTTGTTTTGCGGTCTTTTTCTTCCCAAATGTTTTCACCTCAGGAAATCAGAATAAAGTTTTCATCTTCTGTATTAAGTATATTGCAGGAATTGCAGAACTCCTTGCACATTCACACAGACATAGGGTGTGAATAGGTTTTTCAAACACCCCAGTGATGTGTCACTGATTTGTTTGTCAAATATTTCTTACATATCCAAGTAGAACTAGGGTACAAGTAACATTTCTTCTGAATGGCCTCTCAAGTCACAGATATTAAATCTGCAGCATATTCCGTGATAAAAACTAATGCATTTTTCTCTCTCCTCAGAAAGAGCATACAGATGCATCCAAAAAAGCTTACAATGAAGACGTAAGTGTGGTTGAAGAGATGATTTAACTTTCTGAAAAGAAAAAGTAAAGCACTTTCATTCCTCAGCTAAAGAAAAATCATGCACCTTCCTGACACTTTAGGAATAGTGTGTTCCTCATTGTCCAATCTGGAAATGAATTTACAAAACTGTTCCATTAAAAAGTGTTTAAAGGGACCAACAAATTGATTCTCTTTCCTTTGTTTAAAAACACTTCTGGCAACTAAGCATTTCTTGAAATGCTACTTACCACATTTTTCTATATCCATTATGGCATTTTACTGACTACTCAAAACCTGCTTTCGAAAACTGCCCTTCAACTTGGCTTTATCAGCATATATCAGGACATTGCAATACACTCCAGAATTGCTGTTCCTTTCTATACAACTAAAATTAAAAATGAAAAAAAAAGTCCCAAAGAGGTACTAAGATGCAAAAGCACTTCAAGATCCCACTGTGATGCAAATATGATTTTCTGCAATATTGATGTAATTAATATAGCTCATATCTCAGTTTTCAATAAATCCAATAACACATTTGCCAGAATTATAAAATTTAAATCAGCTTTGGCAATTGATTTTGTTTTATTCATCACACCAATGCACTTTATTCCCTTAAAACTATACAGCTCATTTTTAAATGCCATAAATTTATTTAAAAGAAAATCAAGATTTTTTTTTCCATTTAACTTGTTCAAAATAAATACATTTCACCAAGGAACCACTTCAGCAAGGCAGGAAACAAAAGCTTTTTTTTAAAAGTCTCATTTATTGTTTGCCTCATGTTCCCACACTGCATGATCACATTGAAAACTGCTGCTGCATGACTAAGGGAGGTCATACCCTTGAAAAATGAAGCACACCAAGTAGTACATGCTGAAATGTACAGCAGAGGATAAAAAAAAAAAAAAAAGGCAGCTCCACTTAAACAACCCACATTTACACTGATTTCTTATTTCTTCTGCTTGAAAACTAATTCTGGAGAGGGTTGAGAGGAGCATGAGAAATCCCATGCCCTCCCCCGTTTCAAGGGCAGTTCATGTCATTGCCAAGTTCGGTTCTTTCTCACAAGCTGGGGCCACCACGTGTTCAGAAAGGTTACACAAGGTGCTCTGTCCTTATTTCCACCTTTCAAGCCATAGGACAGTGCTTGGAATTCCCCTCTTTTATACCTAGAAAAACAAACCGAGTGACATTTGTACAGATACAACCCTTGCCCCCCAAATCAGCATAATTACAACTGAAACAGCAGCTTGATCGACAAGGTCAGTAGCAAGTGACCTGCGCACACCACATCATTGAACAAGATTAAAACACTTAAAGAGTTGCTTGCAGCAGGTACATAAAGTTTCCTATTAGCCTGTATACAATGTAGCTACGTACTTACATTCATAAGGATGCTGAAAGCAGTGCTTGTGCAATAGTGAAAGGAACGGCGTATCAGAGAGGAAGGTTATCATCAGCCAAAGCAAGAGTAATTTATTTAAATATACCTCATCTTGAGTAGCAACCTCAGAAGGCACACAAAAACCCTTGGACAGCTCAGTCGGCCACAGTGACCATTAGGCATTTTTTTTTTCCTTATCTACACCCAGGTGTTGAGGCTTTTTTAACATGACTGGAAGATGAACACCTTGTTTTCCTATGCTGGTCCCCTGACCTAGCTGCTTAAGGAAACAGATCTTTGTATATTATAAAGTACAAAAAAAGGAAGATTTATATACATATAGAAGAGCAGATAGGTATTACTATATTCCAGATAGCAGTATGAGAAACTGTTCAGACTGCCTTTAGTCTTCAGACTAGAATCTAGCAAATAATGAGTTGAAAACTGAAGGCTGACCTATTTTTAATCCATATTTTACAGTTAGCAGAAACATACATATTCCATACATCTTCCCTCCTCAGCCAACTTCATCTTTTGGAATGAACTTTCAGTTTAAATTCACCTTCCATGACAATACTCGTTGCTGCTACAGGTCAGTCCAAGTAGGATCCTGAAGGGCACTTCCAGATAGCAGCAACAGTACAAGAGAGAGATTACTTACAAATTGAAGGCATTTCACAAGGTTTCTGGGTTTTTGCATGAATGCTGTGTTGCCTTTTTTTAAATTTTAGTATTTCACTTTATGCTGTTTTACCAAGAGCATTGCTAACTTGTTTTTGACTACCCTTGGGACTCTGGGTTACCCTTTTAGCGCTACAATAGAAAAAAAAATCCTCGTTTTACATTACATGACACGTTGCAAAACAGAGTGGATCATGCAAAAAGCCACTTGCAGCAGCCCATCATGAACTATCAGGCACAAAGGAGTGGTTTCTATTATTACAACCCATGCTTCCCCTTGCCATAAGGATCTTGCACTGAACTGAAAAAAAATCCAAGCTTATTCTGCTGTAGTGCAGTGTAGATTTATCAGAAACCATTATATGAAACAAATTTTTAACCAGAAGAGGCCTTCCCAAAGCTTAGATGTAAGAATTTCAACACAGACAGAGTAAGTATGTTTATTGTTTTACAGCAGAATGCCCCAATTTAAGAATATAATCGCTAGATGTTCAGCTGTGCAAAATGGTACATAGTGCTTCAGTACAAGTGGAAAAGACATGATTTGTTAGCAAGTACTTTCAAATACAATTTTATGGTCCTAGGAGATGGGACTTGAAACTGGGGGACTGATCCAAGGCAAACAATTTTCTGCCTGAATTGGACCCAGCTACTTTGGACCCAGAACCAATGACACTGATTTTTCATTGTTGCATTGCTGGGAAAAAAAAAAAAAAAAAAAAGACTGTGCTGAATTGCCAGCTGCAGTGTTCCCATGCAGGCCATGGATCAGTCTCTTATACCAGTTTCTAGCCCCATCTACAAATATCTGGCTCCGATAAATAAGACTCACAGGAATTTCTTGAAGGTCAATGGTCCATAATGGTAGTTATTCTACATGATCTGCTCAACTTGATTTCCAATCCTAGTCAGGCTACTTTTAAATGACTTTCTTGAATTCATCGTACAGCACAAGGACAAAAGCTCCCCCCATGCCTCTGAGAACATTGGACCATGCACCCTTGAAGAAGGCTTTTCCTCCCTCATCCCTTGCAATCTTCCGCCAGCAGTCAATTGTTCCAGAGTACATGATATCAGCTGTAGAAAAAAAAGCAAAGAACAATTTTAGTCCTATAAATACACCTGAGATACTTCTATCAACAGCCCCATTTCACATTACCAGTTACTTTGTGGCACGTCAAGCCACATTTAAGGCTGTTAAACAAGACTTTCAGTCATCAGAAAAGCTTCCAGTCCTCTTGCCTACTTATTATAAATGCAAGTCATACAGAAGAATGTTATTAAGGTTTCTTTGGGCAATTACACAGTTACCTAATTGCCAGCACCCAGTATGTTATTACCAACAGGCAATTCTTTCCCTCAGCCCATGCTCTACGCTCTATAAAGAAAAGTCTTCACCACAAGTACTCTCAAGTACTGTGTCATAACATAAGCCCTGGGCCCCGCTGGGGCTGCCCACACAATAGAGCCCAAGCCACCTTAATGGCAAGCATAAGCCCTGAGGGATGACAAGAGACACCTGAAGATCTTGTTAATGCTGCTTAAGAAGGGCACAGTTGAGCAGCCTACCTCCTTTGCGCCCTGACTGCATCATCATCCTACGCCGCACTGTGTCGAAAGGGTAGGAGACCACACCAGCCACAGCAGTCACTGTCTGTGCAATCATCCAGCTGATAACAATGTGGGTATTTCTGGGATCGGGGAGCATGCCTGCAGGAAAGAGACTGATGAGTTTGTTTCCCACCCCCTCTTCCTCCAGCACACTCACTGAGTGCATGACAGCTACTTTAAAAATTGTGACAAAACACTGCAGAGCTACAGTCTGAAGCTGCAGTAAGGCACTACATGCAACAAGACTATTTCAGACACACTGAAATGATACAAGACTCTCAAAGCTAGTCACATATTCCCCCCCTTCAGTAATCAACACTTCTAACATTCAGATAACAGATTCACTAGATTGGCGAGAGAAAATAATTCTTCCTAACGTAAGAAGGGCATACCACCAAAAATACAATCACATTGTTTGATTTCTATATTAAATTGCAAGTTTGTATTAGTGACACTATACCCTAACATCAATATCAGCAAGCGTTTAGGTAAAACTGCTCCATACCATTCTGCTTAAAGCTTCAACTAGTCTAATATAACTATAAAAATGCATTTATAAATGAACTTTATAAAATTATGATTACTAAAATACATTACTACAATTAGACACCCTCCCTCCTTTTGAGAACAAGTAGAAGAAAGCAAGACCATTAGGAACTAGCCTGCTGCCAATCATATACTCCAAAATTTTGCAGCCAGTAGTGCAGCGTTACTGGCAATCACCCTTCTACCTTCCCCTTCACACGAACAGTGACACAAGAACAGACGTAATGATTAAATGCAGACATACAGAAAGGTGGGCAATAGAAAGACACATTCTGCAGAGAGGTTTAGTATCAGCTCCTTTCTAAAGTTTACCTTTTGCTGTATCATAGATTCCAAAATAGGCCGCTCTGTAGATGATGATACCCTGGACAGAGACATTGAACCCCTGGTACAAGCCACGCAGACCATCAGACTTGGTGATTTTGACTAGACAGTCCCCCAGACCAGAGAATTCTCTGTCTGCACCAGCTTTTCCGACATCAGCAGCCAAACGGGTTCTTGCAAAATCCAAGGGGTAGACAAAGCAGAGGGAAGTGGCTCCAGCTGCACCACCAGAAGCCAGGTTACCAGCAAAATACCTCCAGAATTGCGTGTGCTTGTCTACTCCTCCTAAGAACACCTGCTTATACTTATCCTTGAAGGCAAAGTTAAGGGCTTGAGTGGGGAAGTATCTGATGACATTTGCCAAGTTCCCACGCCAGAAGGACAGCACTCCTTGCTCCTTCGGAATGCGCACCACACAGTCGATGATACCCTTGTACTGCTTGTCGGCAGCAATCTGCTTGCTTGCGTGTTGCACCTGCCAAAGAAAACGCTGATTTTCGCTGTGCGCCTTGCAAGGCCTGCACACGCCAGGGCAGGGGGCCGCTCATAGCGCGAAACAAAGGGGCGCCGGGCTTGAACGCCTGATGGCTGCTTCCCGCAGAGGCTGAGCCTGTCGGGCCAGCTGGCGGGACGAGCTTCCTAAACGCTCGGGAGGCCGCAGTCCCTCCCACCGGGGAGCACCGCAGTTTATCCGCATCTCCGAGGCCCGACCTTGGCCCAAGGGCGGCGGCGGCGGCGCGGCCCCCGCGCTGAAGGTCACGCGAGTCACCTTGGCGCGCGGGGCGGCCCGCGCGTGCGCAGGCGCGGGGTGGGGCGGGCTCACACCG